>KQ030548.1:0-162879 GCA_000956045.1 Hirsutella minnesotensis 3608
CGAAGAGGACTACCACCAGCTCTTCGTCGAGGCCATCGACGCCGGCCACGCCGACTCGCCGGAGCCGGCGGAGCTTACGACCGGCTTCCTGGACATCCAGGCCAACTCGGCCAACAACCCGCGATGGCAATCCAATCCGACCTTTGAGTCGTTTGTCATTCACCAGAGCGGCGTCCAAGAGGACAAGGATGGCAAGAAGGCAGGGGCTTCGGTCCAGAACCGGCTCCAAGCCTGCCAGAGTCAACAAGACGTCCTCGACGTCGTCAAGGGTGAGTCTGGAGCCTCGTCAAGCCTTGATGACAGAATGTCAAGCAGCAGATGATGCCTGGCCTCGCGAGATGCGGTGATGCTGACGGGGAAAAAAACACAGACGCTTTTGCGGCGCAGCTCCGCTACGAGCTGCAGATGACGACGCCCGACGACGACCTGATGGCGATGCGCGGCAACGAGATGGGCCTCGACTCGCTCATCTCGGTTGACATCCGGTCCTGGCTCCTCAAGGACTTCGGGGTCAGCATCCCCGTTCTCAAGATCATGGGCAACGACACCATGGGTACCATCGCCGAGCACACGGCGCAGAGCGTGCCGCGGGAGCTGATCCCGCAAGTGAAGGCCGACAAGGCCGGCCCGTCGATTGTCGAGCCGACGCAGGCTGCGGCCTAGTCGCACTGGGAATTGGACCACTGCTGTGGCGACTCATGTGACGTGTGTTGCCTGACACCCATAGATGGATTAGAGTAGGACCGAACATGTTGTGTGTAGAAAAGACTTGGCACCCGTTAGTGCTGCAAGGTGACTTATCTTCAAGAAGGAAAAAGCAGACTCAACAATGGAGAAGGCATTCTGTCGCACTCCAGCCCTGAGCCACGATCGCAGCACCTGGCACATTCCAATGGTCTCGGCATCAAGCTGGCTGCGAAGGGGAGTCACCATGCGGCCAGCGGCTGAGAATAGCATTTCACATTCTGCTGACATGGGCTGAACCGTAAGGAAGTCAAGAGCCATTCGCGACAGCCGAGGGTACCGTCGCCTGCGCTCGTGCCAGTACCAAATCGGATCCCTGAGTGCGTTTGGCCACAGGGTGGGCGTGGTTCAGCGACTTGATACGCGCAGAGAAGCCAAGTCGCCTTGTTTCAAGGAGCTGTGAAACCGGATGTATGCCGCTTTCTCGGTGCAGCAGCATCTGTGTAATTTCTTACTATAGAGAAAAGACTGAGATTGGCGTGGTTTTCCAGTTGGGAGGATAGCTCGGATGGCCTGTTTGAGGGCTTTGCTCATTTTCCGCACAATTTGTTGAATTCTAGATGGTCTTTCCTTCGTCGGCTGTCTCCAGCGCGGCGAGGTTGTACCTGGATACCAGGCCTCCGCGCCGAAGAGCAGAATCGGTTCGACACAGGCTCTGACGGCCCTCTGCACAGCGCTTGGCTGGGGGCCGCGCCGCGTGTTCCCTAGGCTCCGGATGTGGTGAGCGACTGCTTGAGCCTAGGCTGTCCACTTCTCGACGTGAGTCTTGAATGTCAACTTTCTATCAAGGCAGGCCTTGCCAGCGGATGGCTTCTTCTGGGTGCTTCACAGCGTCGCCATGGCGAATAGGCGGCTTGGTTTCCCGCGTCCTCAGTGAAAAGTGCATGACCTCTGTCTTCTCTGGGTCGAATGAGATGCCGTTGGCGGCGTCCAGTCCACGAGCTCTTGAATGTAATCCGATGCTTTCCTGGCTGTTTCATCCAGGGACTGTCCAGTGCAGAGGATGGCGGTATCGTCTGCGTTACCGAACCGTCCCTCGGGGTTGCCCAACCGGTAGATTGGTTCGGTGTAAAGCAGGAACAAGATCGGAGAGACGGGCGATCCTTGTGGGAGGCCGCACTGCAAGGGCATCGTAGGTGTCGTGATGTCCTGGTATCTGACTCTGGCGGAGCGGCCGCTCATGAACGAGCCTGTCCAGCGTGCAAGATTGTCCGGCCAGCCTTGCTCACGGAGCCTCAGAACAAGCCTGTTGCACATGGCTGTGTCGAAGGCTCCCTGGATGTCCGCTGTGACCAGTGTGGCCGCCTGTCCGCGTGCGAATGCTTCTTCAATATCTGGCGGATAGTTCCTCGCATTACTTTTACTATATACAAAGGTTTTAAAAGTCCTACTATCATTTCGTTTTAAGGTTTACTTAGAAGTAGTTTATATAGTTTAATTATATAACTATTTTACTTATATTACTTAACCTAGAAATTACCGCCACTTATTATAATTTAGCTATATATTTCCTAAATGGGAAATAATATATATAGTATAGAGTAAAAGATACTAATTATTCCTAAATATTTTATAACTTTAATTTATAGCTCTAATCCTAATAAATTTAAGTTAAAAGGTTAAAAAAGCGTATAATAGGTTATTATATAGCTAAAAGGATTAGGAAAGATACACATCTGTATAGAAGCTTTTTATAGGAAATTTATAGTATGCTTATATAAGCATATATCTTAATAATAGCCCTGTTATATCAAGGTACATACGAAGTAGCTATACGTCTATTCGGCCAGATATTAGCTTTTCCGTAACAAGCATATACTAGTCTTCTTAGAGAAGAGACGGTTCTTTCGCTCCTGCGCAGGCGTTGCATAGTTTACTTAGTACAAGCTCAAGGCCGGCTCAGGGTCGCTTTAGGCTGCTCGGCGCGGCTTAGGGACATGGACGGGAAAGGAAATTTTATATAATGGAATTTGGATCGTGGGGTTTGGATCGTATATTGGGATGTAATAGTTTTACGACGACTCTACCTCTACTGCCTACCTCTGCTGCCTCAGATGCCTTAAACGCCGCTATTCCCGTGCCGCGAATGTGCGCGTTCTCGATGATGAAATTGAACCTTATGCCACCAGACTCACGGTCTAGAAATTCAAAGAAATAATATGCGACACAAGTCTTTTACGCCGGAATGTGACCACAATCCTAACCCTGCACAGATGATAGTGCCGGTTCAATACGAACCTCAATAGGCATAACTTCCTTCCAGCCCATGTTCCAGAGTCGTTATATCCGAAACCCGGGCCGCGTTCACGTGGTCTCGGCAGGTCTCAGGCTCAGCCTCCGTGGAATCAAATGAGTGCGCGAAACAGTGCCTAAGCATACCCGAGATGCCCTTCCTCCAACGATTTGCTTTGCGACCTTTTTCGACTTGGATCCCAACGCAAAAGGGCCCAACTTGGCGTCTGCGATCATGAAGCGTGCTCTTATATCAAATAGGTCAATCCACTCCAATCATGTTCCTTTTTCAGGTATTGATAAGCTCCATAATGTGTTACCGTGGGCATGGGCGAGAAAAGAAGGGTCTTGCTATTCATTTTGGCTGTGCCAGACTTGCCACCGAAAAGTGAACCACCTTCTACCACAAGACGTTGTCTCTCCAAGTCGAATCAGTGCTCACGTCGCAACTTTCAGCCGCATCAACGGAACATACCGACGAACCCTTGCTGAAGGGATCATTATTAGGCATTCATGGATTTCCTCCTTATCCCTGGAACGGTACTGCAGTTGGAAGTACAGTCAAATGGCCGGAGTATTGCGCTCATAATGTAAGTGTTCTATATCGAAAGGATTTTCAGCGAACTACGGGTATTAAGAAGCTTAATCCTATTAATAGGTGCCCATGTTTCTGTCATGGCATCGACCATACGTCCTCCTCTTCGAGGTAAGTTCACCATTCTCTACGACTAAGAGCTAGTCTAGTATCCTTATATTCCTAGTCATCGTTAGTTACGCAGGCTATGTCCATAACTGGTCGTTATCCGGCCTCTACTCGTGCCCGCTACATCCAGGCCACCCAAAGTCTCAAGGCACACTTCTGGGACTGGGCCGCGGATCCAACTGTTCCCAGCTCGACTGCTCTACGAACTGTTCCGATTAATACTCCCAGGGGCCGTGCTTCACTAAATAGCCTCTTGGTTGGTTATACGTACCCGCGAGAAGCACTCTCCAACGCCTTTGGCCTCCACCTCCCCAAAGGAGAGTCAGGCGCTGCCCTTTTGACCGGTGCGACAGCAAAGGTTTACAGGCGCCGTCGTGAGTTTAAGGTTCCCATGTAGTGGCGATATGTTTCTGATCGAAGCCGTACCGGGCCTTTACAGACTCTAGGAGTCTAGAGGAGTTCTCAAACAACATTGAAAACGTTCACAACACTGTCTATATATATGCGGCCTGCCAAAATTAAAGCCATGTCTAATCTCGGCTATGCTGGGTTTGACCCCCCTTTTGAGCCTTTCCTCTTACAAACATGATTTTCACTTAGACTGACGGATGAATTCCATCACCAGCATGTTGCATCATGCCAACGTAGACGGACTATACGCCTTGTGGCAAGCGTCTCAGCCTGACAAAGCCCGTCTCACTGAGACATGTACGCCACAAGGCTCTCTTGAAGGGCTCAACACCCCGTTACCCCCATTTATTCCCCGCGCAACCAAACCCACACTCAATCCACCATCACTTCTACATATAACCTGGGATACACATATCCTGGCCTTGAACAGGGCGGAAGCACCAGGCCGCAGAAACGAAACGAGAATTCGGAAACGATGGCTCCTTCCAACATTGTGCTACGGGACATGCAGTCCGCCATGCACCAAGCAGTGCCAGCAGCTGTCCATCAATGGGAAGCACCGGCTTATGGCCTTGGCCATCATCCTTCACCTCAGTCTGCGGAAGATAGGAGGCATCGCGCTATCAACATGGTCAACAATCTTTACTCTAGCAAGGCTCACCAACAGCAACGGACAGTGTATGAGGCAGCGATCCATTATCGTGATAATGAAATTCCGGATCACCCGGCTACTATAGAAGTCTTTCTTTGCGATGTTCATGTCGGCGATGTTGCCATTTATGAACCCGGAGATGGCATTCAGACAGCGAAACTGCCTCTCAATAGAGCTATGAGAGCCTGCACTGAGAAGGGCATTACGCCGGACCAGTACGAGAACGAGCTGAGCGTTACGATTATGACGGTAAGTTGCACTACTCCTAAGCAATTTCATATCTCTACTCCGTCGGCTCCGTACAATGCCTTTACTGCCTCTGCTGCCTTATTGCCCGTGCCTACCTTTGCGCCGGGGAATCGGGCATCCCGTAGCGAACACTAAGCCTGCTATTTAACTAAGGTTCTCGTTATATATATATCAAACTAACTAGTTGGTTATGTAGAATAGTGGCCGGAATATCCCACTTGATCAGATCCCTAGTTTGACAACGGACATCGAGACCATGACAGAAACTCCGCCTAATTCAAATGACGAATTCCCCTCTATCACAAATCGGAAGAAGAAACCAGGTCATTTAAAACAGCATATCGAGAAGTCACAGCAACAGAATCAGTATTCGACAGGATATGGAGGGCAACAGCAGCAGGGTTCGACGGGATATGGAGGACAACAGTAGCCGTCGCCGTCCTCGGACTACTAGAAGGGCAAACGAGGCAGCAGATAAACAAGAAACGGCAGTGGTACCAAAGATCTTGGAGAAGCGAAGAGGTAGCGCCGGTGACTGAATGACTGAAGGAAGCAGGGATGGCGTAACCATACGAAGACGCTGTCACAGCGGGTGGATATGGAGAAATAGGCAGGCTCGAATTAATGAAATGAAACGATTCCTACGGACTGTAGCACTTATTGTGGATTCCTACATGCAACGAGCGTGTGGCCAACTTTGACCTTGAATACCAGACAGTAGCATGTAAAGCTAACCCCCGGTCTCTTGGGTACATTCACATGACTGGCTGTAGCAGTGCAGGGTATTGAGGCGAGCATCGCAGCAGATAAGATACTTTTGTTTCCAAGGCATGTTTGAGGTTGTACAAGGTTGGGTTTCGTATCAGGCACGATGCAATGTGGTCAACCCTGAAGGGAGGAGGCAGAAGGACGCGGGCGATCGTCTCGGCATTGAGACTCTTGATGCGATGTTCATCCTGACCGAATCTGGAAGGGCAGTCAAGCTGGACGAAGGTCATCATATACATGTTCGCTGCCGGGGTCTTTTGGGCCATTAAGCGGCCTTCAAAGGTGGGTTGAAGAATCAGCGACGGAGGCGAAGGCCCCAATTCGATTATAGATGTCTTGCTGAGTCGCGAGGGTATCGGAATTGTTATGGAGGTAAGTTCTGATATCTCGAGGAGCAGTACCAGCAGTCGTCAGATTTGATATAACTGCAGCATCTCTCTCGTTAAGCTGGCGATGCGCTGGATGCACAGATGCATCTACACTTGGTGGATGATTGTGCTGGGCGCAGTCCGTATCTGGTCGATGGCTTAGCACCCACGTACTTCCATCAAGTGACTGTTTGGCCAGTACTGAGACTTGCATCCCGTTCTCCGGCTACAAGTGCGGCGTTTTCGTTCCATGGATGTCATCAGCGGCAGCTTATTTCGGTCGCATGCGAATACGATTTTGACCCGACCGTTCGGGGTCTTCGTCGATTTTCCCCTTCGTGAAAGAGTATCCTCGTGGTTTCGCCCAAGAATTGATGACGGTAAGTAGAGATTCGCGTGATTCATATGTGCCCTCCGGCGGGAGGGCATCATCGCCAAATTTCTGACCCATTGAGTTCTTCTGGACCCAGGGTGTTCATCGCGGTTGAGGGTCCGGTTGCAGAGCGCGTGTACAGAAGCCGATACGCGAATCCATGGGCCAATGGTACTCTGCGGTGCCTAGTGGCGCGCCCGGGCGCGTAATTTTATTTTGGCGCCCGTGTATTGGCCGCCCTGATTGCGGCTCTGGGTGACGGCCGCCTGCTCGAAAAACCCATTCTGCTCGTGCTTTGTATTTCACAAATCGGCCAAAGATGTGAACCTTGAGAGCCCAGTCCAGATTCGCCTCAAGGCATCCTTTCTCTCCCCTCTCAACGGACCAGCTTGTGAACACATCATCTCCAGCGTCTCCGAAGTCCGCCTAGCGCTCCGCACGTTGGTTCTATGCACCGAGTCGTATGAGCTCCACACTCCAATCAGGCTTAGAAATCGATCGTACAATCGATTTGATCGCTTCGATTAAGAGTTCTGCTCGATCGATATCGTATCGATCCAATCTTCAATCGATCGATTTGATCGTCGTTCGCCATTTGCGGGACCCCAGCCTAGCGCCGTTCTTGGCTTTTTGCACTTAAACGCCAAAAAACAGAGCTTCCATGGACGCCTTGCGCAGCCCTGCATCCAATTCCGGCGGTTGTCATTGACTGAAGTAAAGTTACAAACTTTGCAGAGCGAAACAAAGGGCCAGATGTGGCTAATTGCCCCGCAGACGGCACTGTCCTGCCATTTTTGGCCTTTTGCGTTTCCTCCCGTCATGTCTCTTGGTTGAGCAGAGCAGGGAGAATAAAGGGGGGTCACAGAGGTGCGGGGGCACGATTCAAGGCCAGTGGGGTGCCCGCCTTTTCCAAGACCAGCAACAATCGGCTTTTCAAGTTAGGTCTACCAGAGATAACTCTCTTCGCGAGAATATCCGCGGCGGATTCTGGCTGTTTATCGTTTCCCTGTTCTTGTTGCTATTTTTCGTTTGATATGTGCCGTAAAAGTCATATGCCATCGCGCTTGGTGATGCCCAGCACGACCCTTGCGTCATAGTCGGCTGTCAAATGGCCAGTTTTGGCCCATGTCCTCGTAGCCAGAAATGGCTCTCTGATTTGGCGTCTGCGTCCAGTTCCGGCTGTTTGAGAAAATGGCCAATTATGGTCCATTTCCTCAAAGCAAGAAACGGCGTTCTATCTTTTGCGTCTGCGTCCAACTTCTGGCTGTTTGAGTAACGGTGCGCGGTATGGAAGCCATTTGTAGCTCAATGCGATCCATCTTTCTCCCGATCGAGGCTGACCAACAGAAAAGTCGTTGGCGCCAAGACAAAGACCCCACCACGGGAAGTCCCGCGATGGGTCTGCACCGCCTCAAACGAATCAGAAACGTACCGCCCCAGTAATGCGCAACCGTCTAGGAGTGGGGTCCCAGTCCGACCGCAAGCTTCGGAGCGGACTCCGACTTCGGTCCTCCATTGCCTTGTCCTATCTCCCTGGACCCAGCTGCGAAGACTGCACACAATGCTATACATGTAGCACTCTGCGGTAACAAGAACACTCTGTAGCTTTTGTAATCGCTTCCACGACCACCTGTTGCATAAGAATTGTCGTCTTGCGCTATTTCAGGATTATTGCAATGAGTTTTCAGAGATGGAAGGAACTTTGCTAGAAATTCCCTGGGAACAGACGTGCATCTCCGCGCGCTCCGTGATGGACTCTGCGTAGGCCTCCTTTCCGACCCGCATTTTCTCTTAACAACAAGTGAGAAACCTCGGCACATGCGTCGGAGACTTTCCTTTTACGTACACAGCACGGGGTTCGTTCGATGAGCTGGTGCCTTGGCAGGCCTCCCTCGGCCTTGTAGAACAGCGAGATGCCAAGGTGGGAGCCTCCAGCTAAACTTGCGTCACCTCAACAGGCTCGGCCCGTGACAGCACAGAGATGACCACTCGGCTATCCAAGGGAGTGCATATCAATGCCACCCCATGGGGTGTACCCAGCGAGTACTATAGCCTTTTCTGTCTATGAGGCTGCTCCGCATCGTCTGATCGTAACCCCGACGAATACTGCACAAAAGTTTTCCGGAATCATTCACAAGCTTCCTTTGGGCTTCTAGATATCCCCGCACAAATGAGAAACCCTGGATTCCGCCTCATCGATCCATACAACTCTAATTTATTATTTTGCGATTTTCGAGGGAAGTCTGTAGACTTTAAGGATCAACCGCTGAGTCGACCGACCCGCAATGAGCGTTCAGGTGAGCTGTCATGAAGTAGGCGACATACCCAAGTATTGTGAAGATCGGTCGGTCTCACAAGGACACATTTGGCACGTATTAGTCTTCTCAGAATTGAGACATGCTTTCGGGTCTGCTCAGGCGCTGCTCAGATTACTCAGGCCCGGCTCAGGCTGCTCAGGCCCGGCTCAGGTTTCGCGCATGGCTACTCAGGAACATGGACGGGAAAGGAAATCTTGTATGTTGGGATTCGAATTGTGTATTAGGCTGTTACTTAGCTATTTGTCACTCATTTTGCGCCATTGTTGTTTGACTGCCGACTCCGTTCGATTGAGCTTGGACGCGATCCAGGACTCCGATTTGCTCTCCCTCTTCCAAGCTGTCAAACGACGTTCCTCCAGGGCGGACCACCGTCGGCGCTTGGCGAGCCTTCGCCTTGTGCCAAGTTTGACGCTTAGAGAATCGCTGGCGTCGTCGTCTCCTCTTTCAGAATCTTCATCAACCTGTAAGCGATCCTCATCCGTGCAACTCGGAGACTCTGTGTCAGAATTATCTTCGCAACTGCTGTTTGGAGCCATAGACCGTCTGCGCAAGTTGTGATGATGCTTCAAAATTTTGGCCTCGCGCTGATCACGCCGTGCCTTGCGCGAAACACCTCCAGTCAATGGCCTGTGTAGTAGAGATAGCGATTCGAAAAGAGCTGCACGAAAAATCACACATGACTTGCATTGTCCAGTTTGCTCCATCTCTTGTGCTTCGCCAAACGGTACTGCTGGAGGAAGCTCAACCAGCGGTGACCACATTGTACCAGCCGTGCGAGGTTGACCCGCCATCGTATAATAATAAGGATGAGAGACGTGTTGTTTTGAAGACTCTGCCGAGAAAGCAGCCGCGTCTGAGCGAATCCCTACGGTAGGACCGTTGGGATCGCCTCGATCAGTCATGGCCAGATGGGAACATTGCGTAGGATCGTGGGTAAGCGCCTTCGCAGCCGGTCGGTCGTCGTCGCAACTGTTGCTGTAGTTGCTGTTCATACGACGAACTGGCAACAGTCGACGGCACCGGTCGTGGGCATCAACTGGATCGTGGGCTACTGTCGAGGCAGCATCGCAGATACTTGGCTGATACATGCCATCTTCAGCAATGGAGAGCAAGCTCTGTCGCTTCCGGCCTCGCTGATCATCAGTGCCATTGCCAACCTGGCTATCATGCAGTACTCGCTTCGTCCGTTTGGAAATCGGTGCCCCGCTTTGCTGTTGACCGCCATCTAGCCAACGTTGAAAGCACGCGTCATCATCCAGCAGTCTCTGGCCTGCACGTCATCATCAAGACGCTTCAGGCTGTGGGTAGGATCTAAACGATATCCTATGAGTCTTGCGTCTCGGGTATTGTATCTGAATGTACATGCCTTGATTTTGGGCGTCCCCTTGGATTGACTCCGAGTCAACTGGTGCAAGAAAAGATATGCAGTTTGACGAAATTCTAAGATTTTCGTCGATTTCTTTGCCATCCGCCTTGGAAGCGTAGCACCTCTGCATAGGCTGTGAGAAGGACTGCGTCTCGTCGGGCCAATCTAGGGAGTTCAGATCGAGTGTCGCCATATCCTCCCGGCCTTGGGAATGTCAGCAGCAACCTCATAATTCTTGTGGAACACTCTTCTCCACTACATACCCTGCATATTGATGAAGCCTGCAGACCTTGATTGTAAAGATTGAGCTCCACCTCCAGCTTCCGGTAAGGTGACATCTCTACGATGCCCATGGGATGCAGGAGCCGGGTGATTCTTCTTTCGCTGTCTTTGCGGCGCAGGAACATATGGTTTGAACTTCAGAGGAACCGACATCATGTCAGAACCGGATATGTTCTTATCTTATACTAATGGGTTGGGGAAAAGAGAGAGATATCCGTACCTGGAAAGATGGGAAGCCATCCCTATTTATCTCTCAGTCATTGTCCCCATCGTGTGGTGTCAGCAAGACATCCAGCAGCAAAGGGCGTGAGCCGACCTTGGAACCGTGAGACCACTCTTCACAAGTTCCATCGCTGAGAGAAGGAAGCCGCAGGATCAGAGCATATGCCTGTCAGCCATCCCCATCAGCCTTCCCCTGAGTCCGTCCCTCAACCAATCTTAACCCTGGTGGTCAGCTCTCTCATAATAAGATTAGGTTTTGCCCAGATTTCGTTCCCACCTAGCCCCCCCCGCCACGCACCATGAATGGCGTGGCCTGCGGTCTTGCAGCAACTTGGGCAGTCTGGACCAGTGGAACGAGAGATTCGGGTCAACCAACTGGACAGAGCGGTCGACACCACCAAGGTTTGCCTAGATAGACTGCCCTGAACTTCCTGATACGTCAATGTCCGACTTGCCAGCTTCGTCATAACCCGTGGGCTAGCAGAGGCGCGTTCATATCGATTTCGAATAGACGATCCAACTCAAGAGAGCAAAACGGTATCGATGAACCATTTTTGCGATTGTACGCATCGGACACTACCTCGGACGAGAGACTGATTGCCAAGGCAGACTCCATCAACGTCAAAGGATGTAGCCGTACAGTGTGTACAGGGATGCTATCCAAGGCATGTCTGCTCCATTCAGCAGGTATAAATAACAGAAGGCCGGAATCACAGTCGCATTGAGGTTGATGGTGCCATCCCAACTTCCATTAGGTCGGCTAAGCGGCCACGGGATTCATCCCGACCTGGCGCAGTTGAGAGCCAACGAAGCAGGCTGTGCTGAATGCACTAGGGTAATTCGCATCGCAAAAGGCTGCTGGCCTCCTGACCGCTGGCATGCGACACGATATGCAGCTTCTCCTCTCCGCACCACCAGCTTGATCCAGTTTGGCACACCTGGAGGTCAAGATCAGCCCCGTGCCTCGGGCTCGCCGTGTTGGGTCATGGGTCGGACGATTCGAGAGCCGATCCTGTTGTGACATCAGGAGCTTGCACCCTCGATCGTGAGCCCCAGTTGGCGTCTTGGTCCCATGAGCAGGCTGGTTGGCTAGAACCTCTGGCGCGAATGTGGGCTACTGGGAGTCCCTTCACCTCTGCCACTGCATAGCCATCATCCAGGGGGAATTTCCTTGCCGCGCAACCAGCGGGCAGACGGTCTGTCCATTGCGTAAAGAGAACCACGTTCGGAGAACATGCCATTCATCGACCGAGGCAATGCATAGCCAATAAAGATCCATGTCTTGGCTATGTTCCGTGTCGCTGTAGTAAGGCACCTGAGACGCGAGAGAGCAGGCACACATTGTGTTTTCCAGAGATATCGACTGTGGCGCATCGGGTGAGCGACGAGCAACTGGCCGCGTTTCAGCTGTCTCACATACCTGGGAATATTCTTGCAAAGGAGCGCCTCTCCATCTGTAGCACCATGATTGATGCCATTGTTGACGAGGCGTCCAGATCCCCGCATTCAAGATCCCTTTCATGAGCAGGGTTCCGGCCGTGCCTCAGGCTCAGCTCGCATCAGGAGGCCTCCCGATTCCCTCACAACACGATCCATGATTTCCCAGAGAGAACGATGCAGTATGCAGGGGGACATCGGCGCCGAGGCATGAACCCAGTCCTCGCATCGTCCGGGCCCTCCTCTCCCAACCAGGGAAATCGGGGTTGCTTATTAGGCAACACAATTTGCCTGATTGAGTAATTTCCGACAGCGAAACCGAAGTGAATGCCATCGCATCGTATCCGCTGCGCCAATCCGTGTGGGAAGTCGGGGTGTTAGTCGTTGCAGGACGATAGCGGGAGCTGGTCGCGCAGCCGAGGCCAAACAAGCCAAGAGGATGTAGGCAAGTTCCCGGCCGCAGGAAGAATCATGGCAGAGATGGCGATAAAGAAGGTCAAAACATCAAGGGCAGCAGGGGCGTTCTTTTCGCCTTGATGCGACGGTTGTTACTGTAGATGGGCGACGTGACGCGTAGTCGGAAGGATGAGTCAGCGGCGAGGGAAAGAGAAGGAACATCGAGTTACAGGAGTGATACCTCGGCGGAGACTGGACCTTTTATGGGCCACGCGGGGTGGAGGGGCCGAGAATTGCCCGATGGGGCAGCCGCCGGATGCGGCGGGCCGAGACCACAATTTCCGGAGGCGGGCAAGCCGTCTCATATAATACTTAATTAAAATAAGGGTCTATTCTTTAAAGGTATCCTAGTTATTCTTAAAGAAAACCCGTAATTCCGGGGCCTTTTCGTCTAGGAATCGCCTTTATCTTACCTTATAGTTATTATATATATAGTCGACTATAAAGAGAATCCTTCTAGATTCCCGTTTAAACCTACGAGGCGTAGCCTCGAAGGTATTATATAAATCCCCTAGCTAGTCTAGCCTCTTCCTAGTATTAGTTAGTTAAGAGAGTTTAGGGATATTCTTTAACTTAATTTCGCTCTCTCTACCGAGGTTAGACTCTATTAAGCTTTCCCTCTAATACTTACGCGAACTAGGGCCGAAACCCTCCCGATTCGTTCCTAATTTATTACGTAGGGTCTTAGCTTAGACTTATAAACGTCTTATCTCTTCTAACTACTCGATCCTATAGTATAAGGCCTCGAGAGCTTGCCGATTTTATACCGATAATAGCCCGGAACTCTAGCGTATCGTTTCTCTACGCTAAGGGGGAATTCTCTTACTATCCCCCTAGTCCCGTAATTCCGCCTAAGAATCCGTTAGCGGAGGGGTTAACTCTAACGAGGAAATAGTCCTAACCCGGGGCGTTCTAGGGTTACTTTCTAGGGGCGCCCGGCTAACTTTAGGCGAGCCGTAAGAAGTTATAACGCTAGGTACCTATAAGGAAAGCTTTAGAAATTATAACGGTTCTATAACCGATTATATATATATATAGGGTAGGTAGGTAGCGTTAAGAGGCAAAGGTAGAGTCTAATTGCTAAGAAAAGCTAAAGCTTGCGAGAGGGAGAATCCCCCTCGCATCGGGACCTATTCGGCCCCTCTTCTTAAGCTAAATATACTCGCGTGCGGGGGCGTCACGTGCACCCCCTCACGTGTTCAAAGCTGGGCCTTACAGTAGCTAAAAGAATCTCTTAATTAATAGTTTTTTAATTAAAATAAGAATTTATTTTTCGAAAGTATTTTAATTATTCTTATAGAAAACTTTAGTTTTTAGAGCTTTTTTATCTAGAAATTATATTTATCTCGCTTTATAGCTAGTATATATAATTAACTATAAAGAGAATTTTTCTAAACTTTTATTTAAATATATTAAGGGTAGCTTTAAAGGCGTTATATAAATCTCTTAGCTAGTTTAGTTTTTTTATATTTATTAATTAAGAAAGTTTAGGAATATTTCTTAATTTTATTTCGTTTCTTTTACTTAAATCCGACTCTATTAATCTTTCTCGATATTACTTATATAAATTAGAACTAAAACTATCCCGATTTAGTCAAAGCTATTACGTAAGACCTTAACTTAGTCTTATAAGCACTTTAACTTTTCTAACTATTCGATTTTTTAGCGTAATAGCTCAACTCCCTAGGCTACTATCCAAGGCGCCTGGCCCAACGGTTGATGAAATGTTAGCAAATCTCCCACCGGTCCCCAAGGAGGAGCCGGGAACGGCCGGGGATAGACAAGTCGCCATACCCCTGCCGGCGTCTTGATTGGAGGCATGTAGAAACAAGATGAGTTTTATGGATAAAGTGACAGAATGCTTGCAGTGTACCGGGCCTAGTGATGAATCTAGATACCGAGTGCGTCGGTGCGGGATCCCCCGGATGAACAGGTGCTGGCGGCTCCGACTCCCCGGGCGGGGCCGGAATGCTATGCCGAGGCCGCCTTGTGTCGGGTCCCATTCGTCATGACATGGCCGGCACTAATCCACACCTTCGGGATACGTCATTTCCCCGACGTCAGAAGCTTAATGCGCAACGCCTTGTGACTCCATCATGGCCGAGCCTCAAAACACTCCTGCCACTGGCTTAACTCCCCGCTCCGCAAGCCCGGCGGCTGCCGCATCGTCGTCTGGCACCAAGCCCCGTGTCTTGCACCTCGGGGACGCCATCCGCTTCAACCCCAAGACGTACGAGGCTCTGGCCGCGCGATATGACGTTGTGAGGCCGTCAACGCCCGACCGGCAGCGAGGCCGTTTCAAGGAAGCGCTCGAGCAGGGCAAATGGGGCAACTTTGAAGCCATCTTTCGCCCCTTCTGGGGTACAGGCGGCGAGATGGGCCCGTGGGATGCTGAGCTGATTGACCTGCTGCCCGCCGGCGTCAAGGTCTTTGCGAGCGCGGGCGCAGGCTTCGACTGGGTAGACACGGAACGTCTCGGCAAGAGAGGTGGGTGAAGATGCCGACTCAACTCGCAGTCGGCCTTGCAACTGACGACGCGCGGGCGTGTGCAGGCGTCCTTTACTGCAATGGCGGCTCTGCGCCTGCAGATGCCGTCGCCGACTTTGCCGTGGCAATGATCATTTCGACATTTCGACATTTGCCGTGGTGCATGTCGGCGGCAACGTCCGGCAGTCCGTCCGAGTTCCAGGAATGCCACATCAAGGCGCCCGCTCAGTCGAACAACCTCCGGAACCAGGTGCTGGGCATCATTGGCATGGGCAACATTGGCCAGAGAATCGCCGCGCGCTGTCGCCATGGATTCGGCATGAAGATTCATTACTTTGACGTTGTGCGAAAGGGTAACGAGATCGAGCAGCCCCTGGCGGCAACCTTTCATGACGACCTGCAAAGCATCGTCGAGGCATCCGACTGCACCGTCCTTTGTACGCCGACCGGGCCTGGAACTGGGACCGTGATCAACGCGTCAACATTGGCGCACTTTAGACGCGGCGCTCGCTTCGTCAACGTCGCTCGTGGCAGTCTCGTCGACGAAGATGACCTGGTCGCTGCTCTTCGAGAAGAACGCATCAGCGCCGTGGCGCTCGATGTGCACGCCAAGGAACCGCACCCACATGAAGGCCTGAAACAGTTCGCAGCCCAAGGTCGTGCCATGTTGACCTGTCACAACGCAGGAGGGACGGTGCAGTGCCACGCCGAATTCGAAGACCTCAGCATGCGCAACGTTATGGCGGTCCTCTCTGGCGGCCAGGCCCTTTCGCCCGTAAATTTGCATCACCTAAAAGGCTAAAGGTCTGACGAAGACAAGTATTTCGAGCCTCGCAAGAGATAATCACAAGTCGGTGGCACAGCCATTGGCGGGCAATTTACAACTTCAGAAGAAGCTGCGACGGGGCCATGATGAGGATGGTTTCGTAACGTTGTGCGGAATCAAGCTCCTTTCATCGTTGCCATTAAAGTCACATATTCAAGTCATAGCGATTTCGCGTGAATCGTGGCGTGACCGGACCTGTGCTGCGATATCTTCGACAACCTTGCCACATGTTGTGCGTAGCTCTTGCAAGAATGGATCCAAGCCAAGTCGCTCTTCATGTTTGATTGATATGGCATCTGCTTTCACATCTTCTCGTTAGGGGTATATTGTCTGTCCAGTCCACTCTAGCCATCCAAAGCTCTTGTGCTCACGTCTTGGGCTTTTTCCTCACCAGACCCGAATTCAGTGTATTCACCACGGGCTCCTGTGCGCAGGAGTCGTGCTTGCCACCGTCTCCAACTCTCGTTCCGCCCCCTCGAGAATCAGCTTCGCTTCCCGTCACATCTGCTCTTTTCCTCTTGATGAGCCCTGAGAGGTTATTCACAGGAGCGGACCCAACAGTGTCGCCGTTTTGGGTGCATTGCAGCGGCTGCTTGGATCCCGTCACCTCCAAGCCCCACTCGCGCCCCATTCCTGCTTCGTCGATCCAGCGTCGAGAGCTTCCGGCAGCCTTGTCCAAGGTAGCAAAGTCGAGATGTAGGAGGAGCTCCATAATACGCTTGTAATCGCCTTCATCGACAATGACCTCTCCGCGTCCCTCCGGAGACCAGTAGTAGTATTTACTCGAACTAGGACGTTCCAAGAGGTAATTCCGCCGCTTGGTCTTGATTCGCGGCGGTCGAGGTTCTATCTTTCCTGTAAGCTTCTTCTTCTTCTTTTTATGTCTTTTCTGAACATCTTTGGGTATCGCGGGCGATGCGCCAGTTGAGGACTCCCTTTTAGATGGGAACAATTTCTTTGGTGTCGTATTTGGAATCGCGTCCCGGGGCATCTTCTGTTTCCTTGGAGTTTGAGGCGCTTCGGCAGTCGCATCTGCATTGGCAACGCTGTCGGTGCCGCTGGGTTGGTCGTCAAACACGATCCAGATGAAGCCCGTCATTCTGCCACTCGAGCACTCCTGGCGAAAGCCCATGACCTCCCAGAAAGTATCCAGTGTCTTTACGCTCTTCCAACTGCCAAGAGTCTTCATGATGCCAGACTTGGCGGCCTCTTCATCGAGCTCGTCGCGAAAGCGAGACTTGGGGTCGTCGGGGAAGCGAGGGATTAAACACCGTGGCGGCACCCAATCGAATTCCCGACAGTAGTGGGAGATGCGCTCAAGCGGATGACCAAGTGTCCATGAGGAAGCAGCTGCCGAATTGCGCGGGATGAATGCGCGCGTCTCGTGGGGGTCAAGACCCGGTACGACCAAATAACCCTTGACGCATGGCGGAGGAGATGCAGTATCTTGACCTGACGAAGAAGTGAGGAGCGGATCAAGCACGCGACACCACCACCTGACTAGGCCGCGATCGTCCAGGACATGCTTGGCTGCGTGCTTTATACTGCCTGGAAACAAGTACTGATCCTGAGCGCGGGCGAATAAGCTGACAACAAACTGCGTCCCGCGGCGACGTCTTTGCTCTATGAGATGGTTGATGAAGACTGAGCATACGTCTCGAATCGGGCTCGAAGCGGCCTTGGATAGGTTGAGAAGGGCGAGGTAGCCCGTCGAGTCGGCTTTTGAGACGAAGAGGGTGGTTGAGAAGGCGGTCGAGTAGATGAAGATTTCAAGGCCGAGCACGAGGACATCTTTGGATGAGGCATTGATGGAGACGGCAAGAAAGTGCTTCTCGCAGTACGTTCTGTCGGAGCGCTCGTTTGGGGGAGCAGAGCAGAGAGCGTCCGTCTTGGAGGGCGGCGTCGAGACGTGATGGAAGCGAAAGGTGTGGCCCTCGGGGAGCACGGCGCGTAGCTTGGACCGCAAGCTGCCATTAGCACTGGCGGACTCGGATGGAGTCATGGCGAGCCTGGTTCCGGCACGGAGATGCGAAGGATGTCGAGGCCGAGGTGGATTGGCGAGCGACGTGGTGAGAGGAATCGGGGGCGTCGAGGGAGGAAGGGAAGCTGAAGGCCGTCTGGAGCATGTACCTACCTATCCTGGTGGGGTCGGTACTTGGAGCTCCAGGTACCGAGCATTCGGAGTGGACACACGAAGCTTAACGCTGGGCGCGATGCGCGATTATGTAAGCATTGAGCGAAGCCTCGCCGTAAATCTCCATGTTCAACTGTCTGTCAACCGCACATGGCGCCTCAACCGGTGTTCTAGACGATCTTGATCGGATCGATGCACATGAAACTCTAGAGACGCACGAGAAACGTAGTCCTCGAACTGTCTCAACTCAAACAAACTCATGTCTTGGATCTCGAAAAATACACATCTCCTGCTGTCCCAAGCATTGTTGCGACTCGCGATCCCAATCACTCCAAATAACTGAAAATGAAGTCAGGGTCCAAGTCGCGACATGCTGCTCGTTGTCGGAGGCGAACCCAAGACTCTGGATGACCCGTCGCCCTATATTTGCCGATGGCTTGTTGCGGATGATGCCGCCCTGTCCCACGCTCCTTGCGGCAGTGCATCCGTCAGAAATGACCGCACTTATTGGCCGGTTGGACTCAATCCCATGTCGCCATCACCCGTCTCTTGCCGAGACCACATGCGATACATTGACCCACGTCACCATAAAGACCGCATACATAAAGTCCCGAGGTCTGGGTTTCGCACTTGGTTTAGATACAGCGCGCTGAAAAGTCTCCGCGCGCGAGGAGGTCTTGACTGGTGTCACGATTTGCTTGGTCTTGGACGACACTACAGCCAAATTCGTCGGCCCTCCTTTCTCCAAATGAGTAGACTATTGCTGTATGTACCAAAAACAGTTGCGAAGATTGTTTGAGAGACTGATCGTGCTCAGAGCTGGTGCCACTGGGTACATTGGGGGCCAGGTCCTCGGCGACATCATCTCGAGGCATCCAAGCCTCTCCATCACTGCAATTATACGCAACGAGCAAAAGGCCGCCATTGTCCGCAAGACATTCCCGACCGTCAGAGTCGTCCTTGCGGATCTTAACGATGCAGAGACTCTCAAATGGGAAGCCTCGCAAGCTTCCATCGTCTTGCGTAAGCGCTCTCCATCATTCAAGGTGAAGCCGACTTACCATTCATACTCATGTCAGAACTGGCGTCTTCCAGCCACATTCAAGCTACCAAAGCAATTCATGAGGGCCTAAAGCAGAGGCAAAGCGGAGATCCAGGTATCAATCTCGTCTTGTCTGCGTGCGGATGCAGCCAATGTCTTACTCATACTCACAGTGTACTGGGTGCAAATCTCTGGAGCGCGTCTGTTGGCCATGGAGGAACTATCATCTCCCGATTTCGTTCCCGGATTAGCTTCATCAAAGATCTTTGACGATCTGTCTGGCCTCCCGGAGATTGTTGATCTTGTTCGCGAGTTTCCTTCTCGCGCCGTGGATAACTACATCCTGGACGTGGCCGCCGAGCATTCCAGCATCAGGACGGCACTCGTGATACCGCCCCTGATCTACGGCAAGGGACAAGGCCCAGTGAACACAAGAAGTTTTCAGGTCCCCGAGCTTTGTCGCCTGACACTCTTGAGGGGCCATGGAGTCATGGTTGGTGAGGGACTCAATCGATGGGGAAACATTCATATCAGGGATGTCTCCCGATTGTTTGGTGCCATAGTCGATGCAGCCATCAATCGCTCCAGCAGCGACATTCTATGGGGAGAGAATGGAGTATACCTCGCCGGCGTTGGAGAAATGGTGCGTCGCTTCCCGAAAATGGGTGACCGATCTTTGGGATGCGCTGACAAAAGCACCTCAGACTTTTCAAGACATTGTGGTGCGGATTGTGACTGAGGCCCGTAAGTTGAACTACATCCAGGAAGATCAGATGGAGAAACTGGACAAGGCGACAATAGACAACCTCCTACCATTTGGGAGTGCCTTACTTGGGACGAACAGCAGGGGCAAGGGGAACCGTGCAACGGAGTTGCTCAATTGGCGACCCTCAGAGCAACCTCTTGAGGATGACATTGCCAGGGCCGTGAGGGAAGAGGCCGATAGGCTGCAAATGCATGCATAAAACGCATCTGCAAGCAAATCGGAGCCCTCACCTCTAGAAATTCGAATACATCGTGGACATGTTACTGCCCTCAAGCTTGGCTTAGACATCTGAGCCGGGCGTAGGAAGCCGCATGCATTTGAGGGGGCTGGTGTGTGTGGTCTAGATTCGTGAACGCCCTCTCGTCCTCATTGAAGCCATATGATTGACGTAGCAAATGAGGCCTCTCAGCCAATTGTCTCAGGGATGCTGTCGGTCGGGCTCACCCGTGGGGCCCATCCTCTTCCCCATCTCTCTTTCTCTTCGTCACAATAGACTTCTTTCGACCAAGCCACATCAGACGCTCAAGACCAATACCTAGGTAGTGGCTATGGATGGAGCCAGAAGACCTGCGCGCTGCTCATGGCAACGCTTTTCGAAAGCGGGCGCTACAGACGCTCAGAACTCCGTATACCGCCTGGCAAGAATCTTAAATAGTACGGCCCCAGACATCAGTCATTACGGATAAATTCTGCAAAGAATGGAAGCCATGATGCAAACGTCAAAATTGGTCCAAGCCTGGCCCTGCTCTCTGTGGAAAAGGCGTCAGAATTGTGGTCAAGATAACTCAGTGATTGGTATGAAGGAGACTGGCCGCGAGATGGCGAGCCGGACATATAGCCAAAGGGCGGAGCAAATTGGGCAATTCGCCATCGTCATTCGTGGAGAGACTTGTCTGTTCGTGCAGAGGTCAAGATCGCCTTTTTGCAACGGAAGATGCGCCATGCCGCTTGTCAAGGGCCGCAGGTTCTCATCAGCGAATCGGGCGTTGCTCGCATCACCCCTTTTCTTCTCATGCATTCCTCGGCAGAAGGCGCATAGTTGGCACAAAGGTCTTTGTGCCCACGTCTGCGCGCTGCTCCAAGTCGGCGGTGAGAGACGTCTCAACACAGCGGTGTCTCATTCCCATCCGAGCACGCGGACGGATGTGCCCGGCACGAAGCATCACTCTGGCGATTCAATCTTTGGAGGATTGCATCGTCAAATGTGCCAGTGAACTGTCTCCGGTCGTCATATGGAGCACTCACCTTGCGAATCGAGGGGGAGAGACCGCCGAGTATAAGAAAGTTGGCCTCTGCACATGCTCTATCGAAATCACTTCATTATCCCAATTCACGTCACCGACCCTCCCCCGAGAATAGCCTTGGTCTTCCATTAGACAGTATTCTCGCATCAAGCACCCACCTAGCATCAAATCACTACCAGAAAGATGAAGGCCTCTGCTATTTCCGCTATTGCTCTCGCAGCCGTAGCACGAGCTGGTGATGCGTCCACTGCCGTCTACCCTTATCCGAGCGCTGCGCCTTATGCAGACAACTCTGGCAGCAGCTGGGGCGGTGACCAAGGCAATGGTCAGCAATACGTCCAGAGCATCGAGAGCTACACCCCCAGCGACAGCGGCAGCAACTACCCTACCCGCGTTCGCCCTGGCGTTCCTCAGCCCTATGGAACGCCTGCCAAGATTGTCATGAGCTCGACGACGGTCGACATGGACGCGCTCGGCATCCAGCCCTTCGTGACCAACCTCTTCAATCACGGCGCGGTCCAGCTAGGCAAAGACGTTGCCGCCTTTGGCAAATGTTTCGTCCGCAAATTCTTTGAAGATGCTACTCGCATAGGCTGCGGTTCAAACAGCAGTCTCATGAATTGTATCTGCAGCAACCGCTTCCAAATTGCGAGCCATGCCACCGTCAGCTTCAACTTCTGCGCCAACAGCCTCGGTCCTGGTGGTAACTTGTATAGGGGTGCTGAGGAGGGTGAGTATACTTGGTCCTTTTTCGAGAGATGTTCTGATCTTCTGACCTATGTCCGCTTCAGCCTTTACGGCTCGTGGCCTCGCTGCCTTCTGTGACACCTTGGGTTCCTCCAGCGCGCAAAATTACGGCTACGGGTCTCAGAATGGGGGACCTATCCAGTACGGCCAAAGCGCCCCGGCTCCATATGTCGATTACTCTCAGCAATCTTCTCCTGGTTACTCTCAGCAATCTTCTTCTGATTACTCCCAGCAGCCTTACCCTGATTACTCTCAGCAGTCTTCTCCTGATTACTCTCAGCAACCTTCTGATTACTCTCAGCAATCTTCCCCCGATTACTCTCAGACCAACTACGGCGACAGCTCCCAGTCTTCTTACCCCGATTACTCTCAGACCAATTACATCGGCAACACTCAGCCCACTTATACCCCGTACAACCAGTACAACAGCCCTTCTAACGGGGCTGCGTATGGCCACAAATGATTGCCTTTGAAGAACTGGCGCAAGTAAGCTAGCAGAGTTGACGCGTCTCTGTTGACTCGTCTGCTTCTACACGAATGGGTTGGGAACTTCTGGATGATTCAGCCGTAGGCTGACTTAACATTAATCGAGGAAGTTTTCCCCAAATATGAGGGTTTGGTGCTGACAGGGGTTCGTTAAGTTTTTCGGCTTCTGATTGGTTGATGTTCTGTAAAACGTAACTCAACTGGATGATGGCTCCCGAAAAAATGGGTCCAATCTTCGTAGCCGCCCCTGAGCATGGCGATCACACCGCGTTTTCTGTTGTTTCTTTCGTTTACAATGAGTCCCGTACCTACTCATCGAGGGGCCCAAGATGGGGTAGTGTCCATCGTGTGCATTCGCTGTCGCGAAGAGAAACCCGCGGAAGACTTCCTCACCAGACGGAAGTCGGTTGGGCACACCAGGAGCTGCCTGAGCTGCCGCAATCAGCGCGCCTCTCATGTTGGCTTTTATCCCTCACTCCGTGAGGTGTTCAATGCTGATCAATTGAAGTACTCCAGGTCGAGAAGCGCGACCCAGACCTTGAGGGACGTCGCAATCCGTCCTCCCTCGCCTCAGAGACCCGCATCAAAGAGAACCGACCCAGTCGTCAGATTATCGCCTGCGCAGAACAGATCTGGAACCCGGCCTGCGTCATCAGAGACGTTACTGGGACGTCATACGGCGAGGTCTTTCGAAGAGTCGATTAACCAGCCGCGGGTAGTGCTGGGGACGCCAATTCCACCAAGCCAAGGAAGTGCCCGCTCCTTTCGGACTCTTGCGCCAACACCCTTGATGCAGTTGACGACTGAGCAGGCCGCGCCACACTCAGGCTTGTCTGCTATGAGAAGCAGCACAAGTGGTATAGATTACTCTTATGTGGCTGCTAGATTCCATAAGGGGGGGAAGAACTCTCAAGATGATCCCTCGAAAGCCAGGGCAAGGACCAAGCTAGCCACGATCCAGCGCGACCACCGGTCACGACGTCGCGCAGGTGAGATTGTGTCACTGACGCCAACGATATCTCAGCTGGGCGTCTTACAAGGCTCGGAGTTGGCTGGAGAATGTATTTATCCTCGTGCTGTGGTTCGCAGTAGCTTCTACGGGCTGACCATGGAACATAGATGCGAGGCCAGATCGACTACGGACGGGTGGGTTTCAAGGTGGGGGTATGATACCTAAGGAAGGAGACGACAGGGGCCAGTTCTCAGAGTCTGATATTGACGCTGAGGATTATGTCAACGTCCTGCTTTCACCCGCTCGACCACGCAGGTATCTCGAGCAATTGGGAATCGAGCCGGACTCTGAACCTGGTGAGGAAGACGAGGACGGTGACAGGAACAATGATTCTGTGGATAGAAGCCCACTTCGCCGTTGGCCGCCGCGGCCGTCCGCACGGCCAAGGCGTGGTCGCCGAGGTCCCGCCCCAGGTACAGGAGGGCGGCCAAGAAGGTCTCGGAGAGAAACACGATCGTCGAGACCGCCACGACGTCTTCGGAGTCCAGTGATAATTCCACCGGAAGAATTGGCGGTTTTCCATGCGCAAGATCCGGTGTGGAATGGCGACCTCGACGCTTGTGCCTTGACCGACCGCGATAAGGCCACCCTGCGCGAGTTCTGGACTAAGCTTGACAATGACCAGATGGAATACTGCAGCCGATGCCGCGAGTGTTGGTTTCAGATGGAAATAGATTTATGACGGCATTTGCTCGCGTTGCTATCGAAAGGATGAGACGCGTGGCCCCGACGAACCTTATTTCTTCTCTGCCGAAAATCAACTCGACTTTGGCCCTGTGCCGGCCCGATTGCCTGAGCTTACGCCCTACCGAAGAGTCGTTGATCGCTCGCGTGCACGTCCACGTCAACATCATGCTGGTGCGGGGGCAGCAGTACAAGTATCGGGGGCACGTCGTTCACTTTCTCCGCGAGGTTGGCTTGGTGTACAACCAGCTCCCCCTTCTGCCGCGGGAGTTGAACACGGTGTTGCTGCGTCCTGCCAACACGTCGTCACACGCCAATCTCAGTCGGCAATTCACCCGCCAGTTCCGTGTGCGCCGCCAGGCGGTTATGATATGGCTTGACTACCTCCGCCATCATCATCCTGGCTATCGATGCATCGTCATCGACGAAGAGCGACTGAGCCAACTGCCCGAGGACGGCAATGTGGTGGATGCCATCTCCCAAAGTCAGGTGGAGGCTGCCGATGTGGGACCGGAGGAAGATCAGGAGGCAGAGCCTGAGCTAGAGGACGCAGCTGCGGTGCCTGACCTGTTGGCCAAGGACACGGAGCTCGATGCTCTGCGGTCTGTTCTCGCGGGCGAACCAGAAGCGAACGCAAGGCTTCCTCTCGCCACAGGCTCCCAGGGGCGGGGGCAGCACGAGCTGCGGCTGCCGAATATACGGCACACGCCCATCAATGAGTTCAATCGCTCTCATGCCCTGCTCTCCTTGGCATTCCCCTGCCTCTTTCCAGACGGCAGAGCCGACTTTGTGGAGCCTCGCTTGCGGTCCATTGAGTACAAGGATTACATCGAGCACGCGATGCGGTGGCACGACGGCCGTTTTGCGCGGCACCCGACCTTCCGTTTCGTCGCATTCAACACGCTGATGCGGTCCCAAGCACGTGCGCGGTCGAAATTCTTTGTGAAGCAACATGATGGCACTCGCGAACCGCTCACGCGAGAGCAGCTTCTTCAGGCACTCGAACACAGCGAGGATCCCGAGGCGCAGGCGCTGATCAACTCGATCACAAGGCAAGCGGTGTCGATTCGCGGTACGCGTCCCTTTTGGAACAGAAAGAGGCAGGACCTCGAGGCTTATGCCTATGACCTGGGCTGTCCTGGCGCATTTATCACATTTAGCCCGGCCGATTTGCACTGGCGGAGCCTCTACCAACACATGCCCCGATATGGGGAATGGCTGCGAGCGTCCGAGCCGGAAAGGATGGCATTGTCGCGGTACTTATTGCGGCAGAATCCTCACATTGCTGCTTTCCACTTTCACCGCCGATACTGTCTCTTTCGGGATGTCGTGTTGAGAACGAAGTTTAACGTGACGGATTACTGGGATCGGTATGAATGGCAAGGGCGCGGGAGTCCACACAACCACGGCCTGTACTGGATGGAGAATGGCCCGGTAGCCGACATGGGGGACGAAGCCGCTCGAGACCTTTTTGCACGCACGTGGGGCTTCCACATCACGGCCGTGAACCCGGAGCCCCGTAGGACTGTGCCTCAGGGGGAGGGTAACCCGCTGAGCGTAGATCCGCTGGGCGTGGAGATGACATTCCTGCGGCTCTCGCAAATTGTCAACCGTTGCCAGCGCCACAGATGCAATACCACGTACTGCTTGCGTGTCAGAAAAGGAAGCGGCGACCTGGCGAGGGATATGGAAGGAGCTGCTGCCGATATTGAGGCGGCCAACGCAGCCAATCCGGAAAGGGAGTGTCGTTTTGACTTCCCCCGTGCCTTGCGAGAGCTGGCCGCGGTCATCAGGAAGGAAGGCAAGTCGTACTACATCTTCGAGGCGGCCCGCAACGACAGCCTCATGAATCATTTCAACCCTGCCATCATTCTGGGATGGCTGGCCAACATTGACATATCTCCATGCACCAGTTTGCAAGCAGTCATTACGTACGCTGCCAAGTACTGCAGCAAATCGGAGAAGAAGACAGAGCCTTACTGCAGGCTGGCGGATCAGGTTTTGCCGCATACAGCACACCACCAACCCCTGTTGTCTTTCTCTTCTCGCCTTATGAATAAGCTGATTGCCGAGAGAGATTATTCAGCGCAGGAAATTTCCCACTTGCTGCTCAACATCCCTCTGCAGGAAGGCACTCGGATGGTTGTGTACGTCGACTGCCGCCCGTTGGAGCAGCATGCGCGGTCGTACCGCGTCGACGAGGATGTCAGTGAGGCTGTCGGCAGCTACCGGAAATATCTGCAGAGAAATGACCAACATGAGAGTATAACCTATCTCGAGTACCTGCATTTCTACAATCTCAAGACGTGGAGGAGACTCGGTGCGAACGCGAAGAAGAGGGTCCTATCCTACTTCCCTCGGTACAGGTCAGCGGAAGCGTCGCCCCAGTTTCATGACTTCTGCCGTGTCAAGTTGATGATGGCCCATCCGCATCGCTCTCCGGAGGAGCTGCTTGCTGTAGACGGGCAGCGGTTTGAGTCCTTTGCGGCGGCGTACCAGTGCTGCCGGCAGCGACACCATTTCCATGAGGACGACCATTACGGCGAGGTGGGAGCAAATGAGCTGCAGGCAGAGGACGACGAGTTTGAGCGGGAGGAGCACGAAGAGCCTGTCATGGAGGAAGATTGGCATGAACTCGCCCGTATGCTGCCAGATCATCCGCTGGAGGAGGATGATATCGACGTGCTGGGCCGGCGAGATGTCGATGTGAATTATGACTGGACTCCCCACGTTGGACGGTATACCGATGACGGCATTCTCCACGGCGACTTCTGGAAGCAACGCAAAGCCGAAAACCCTCTTCACCTTGATGTGGACCATCAGCCGCTGGAGGCTCGTGATACCCTGAATCCGGAGCAGCGCCTAGTGTACGATACGGTGATGGGCCACTTTCTGACCCAGGCCTGTTCCCAGTTGTTACTCCATGTGGACGGGGGCGGTGGCACGGGCAAGTCATACCTCATTAATCTGCTCTCAGCGCACCTCCAAGCCGCCTCGGGCGGAAGAGGGACGCCTGTTTGGCGTGCCGCGCCCACGGGGGTTGCGGGAAATCAGATATCGGGCACTACCTTGCACTCCCTGCTGCACCTCCCCATCAACAAGGACTTCAAGCCCCTGTCAGCGATCGACAAAGCTCAGCTTCAGAAGAAGCTGAGGGATATCAAGTACCTGATCGTCGATGAGAAGAGCATGCTGGGTCTGCGACAGCTGTCATGGATTGATGACCGTCTCCGTGAGGCGTTCCCGAATAGGAATGAGGAGTTCTTTGGTGGTCTTAATATCCTCTTGGTTGGCGACTTCTTTCAGCTACCCCCTGTACTGCAGAAGCCTCTTTATTACGACAAGGAGGTGCAGGGAGTAGAGATCAAGGGCAGGAACGCATATCGGCGCTTCGACAAGACGGTTTTCTTGAAGGTTGCCCAGCGTCAGCGCGGCGACGATCAGGGAGCGTTTCGCTCAGCTCTTGAGGAATTGCGGCTGCTCCAACTATCTATGGAGTCCTGGAAGCTCCTCTCCAGCCGTGTTCAGGCGAAGCTGGACGATCAGGAGGTTGCCAAGTTCGTCAATTCCCTACGAGTATACGCCACGAAAGACAGGGTGAACGAATATAACCACTACCACCTCGACCGCCTAGGCCGGCCTGTCATCCAGGTCATAGCTAAGAATGTTGGCCCCGGTGCTGCTGCTGCTCCTGACGACAAGGCAGGCAACCTTGCGAAGCAGATTCCCGTATGCATTGGCGCCCGTCTGATGCTGACGTCCAACCTTTGGCAGCCGGTTGGCCTCTGCAACGGCGCACGTGGTACAGTATACGATATCGCCTGGGCGCCTGGAGCTGACCCCATGCAAAACCCTCCCTGTGTGATCATGATGGAGTTTGACAAGTACACGGGGCCGGTATTCCTGACCACCGCAGATGGCAGAAAGATTGTCCCGATTCTGCCAGTAAACAGGGACTTCCTCGTCGGAGCCACACTCTGCACTCGTACGCAGTTTCCCCTGATCGTGTGCTACGCCATTACAGTTCACAAGTCGCAGAGCATCACCGAAGACATGATCGTGACGGATCTGTCCTGCCGTGACTTTCAGACCGGATTGAGCTACGTGGCCGTCTCGCGTGTGAAAACGCTGCAGGGTCTGATGCTGGACGCCCCGTTTGACCTCAATCACCTGACTTATGCGTCGCCGCCGGAAGGAATTAAGATGAAAATGAGGGATCAGCAACTTCGCAAACGACAGGTTCTCACCCAGAATCCTTACAAGGTGGCCACGGATCTACGTAACTCCACTTGATGCTACCCGCAAGAACGACACTTTCCAAGGTACAGATGTATGATCGTAGATACTGTGCTGATTGTTGGGTGACTGCTTGACTGTTGGCCAGACTCGCAGCCTTCGGCTGATTGTACGCCTTGCACCACAACCCTAAAGACTAAAGTGCAAGGTGTGGCGCAGTATTTTAGATCGACCGAAATTAGACTAGTGGCCAGTAATTGCAGGCCTGCGCCGAGATAGACTGGTCTGGGAATGGAGGGATTGACTTGGAGACTGCAGAATTTAGAGATGTTGCGAGTGATGGGCCCGCTCTTTAGACCTGCAACTTGGGGATGTTGCGAAGATTGGGAGGAATCCTAAGGATGAACAAATAGATAGAGCTGCTCATGCCAGTAATAGAACGGAAGCCCCAAAAATCTATTAATGAATGAAAGCAGGTCCTAACGAGCACCGTTTTGAAATTGTTATTCCATTTGGAGTGCTAGGGTTGCAAGATGAAAGGAAACAACATATTGTATCAGGTTCGGCAACAACGGCAGAGACAATGTATGTATGTCGTATCCATAAGGAAAAGAATATCAACATTCCAGTATTCCAGTACTTTCAACAATTGCCTCATAAGCTCCATAAACTGCATTTGCACCAACCTCGAGAAATTCTCTAAAAACTCTCCAGACTCGCCAGCTCCGTACGCCTCATGAGTCGGAGTGACCTCCCAGCCGATGCCGTGCACGTGGCATTATAACGGCTCAAAAAGAACTTGCTGAAATGATCCTGCACGGTTCGAACGTCAGACAAACTCATACTGGCATCTCTCAGATAACATGGAAGCGTACCTTTGGCAATGTCGGCCTCGATGCGCAGCATGAAGCGAGGCCTTCCTTTGCGTCTTTGCACTCATTTTGACGTCGACATCCCTAAAGCTCGGCGTTAATTCCTATTGTTTCTGTCGGTGACGAATATGTCCTTAGACCTACCGCTCGTTCCCAATCACGCAGGTCGCAATAGTGTCGACCCATCCAGTACTCGCAGGTGAAGCTCTCGAGCTTGGGGCATTCCATGCGCGTAAATACTGGCCGATCCAGTCGCTTCAGGTCATATTGAGGGGCGCAAGCCCTCATGTAGCCGGTATAGTATGTGCCGCCCTGATACATCATTTAGCCAAGGGCGAAGTGATTTGAAACGTTGTCTGTAATGTTGGACTTACACCAAATGGAAGAACGTCACGGTTGTCACAACACTTCTTTGCTTCTACGCCCGTCTTGTCGGCGCACTCACGTGCCTACATTATCTTGTATCAGTCGAGAAATTATCTGGGTTTCTTCTAGGATTCACCTTTGTGCATCCCTATATGCCATAGTCAGCCGTCTATATACGTTCTTTGACGGAGGTCTTTCAAGTTTACTCACAGCGTATAGCCAAGTCAAGAGATTGCAAGTTCGTTTCTTAAGTCCTGTGCATTGGACGGCAGGCTTACTGAGCAGCAGGTCGCAATTAACCAGAGGTTTCTGCTGCGGAGCCCTGGGCAAAATATCATTTGTCGTCGAGGGGCTTCTTTTGTCATTCTCAGCATCTATCGCGCGAGCTATGTTCTCGTTGCCGCTGTCGCACGCCTGCGTAGACAGTCAGCCCATCAGCAGATCTGGACCTATGGGTTTTGGATTCCAAACGTACCTCTGAAGAATTGATACCGTCGCACACGAGACCTGTAGTCTCTTGAATACGGATTGCGCCAGCATTCAGAATCAAGAGGCCGTAGACAAAGCCGGTTATGATGCTAGGGGGATGAAGAAGCTGCATTTTTGCGTACTGCAGATAACATATAACTTGGAAGAAGGCTACAGTCTCGAGAGCATATCCTCATGATATCTGTAGGCCGCGTAGGCAACATATATAGCCACATTTTCGCATTTGAGAAGTCTACGTTGAAAAGACTAGGGTCTGATTATCGTCGCCTCCTTGATTCATTTCGGGCCATCCACTAGCGACTCGATCACTGCGCATAAATCCACTCAACTCGCGACTCGATCGCTGCGCATGAATCCAATGGACCAAGTGGCTCAGCCTCTTACGCCAAGAAAAGACTAAATATGGACCTATTAAATATTATCGTCGCCCTGTCAATCTTATGTTTTGCCGGGACGCCGATAGAGACCGAAGCTTGACCTTGTTCAATTCAATGAGACAATGGCTGAAAGCACTCGTGAAACTGATGCCAACCCGTCTTTTGACAAACCGTATATCGTAATGCTGATGCCCAAACTGCAACATCACCACTGCGATTTGTTATTACTAGTGACCCTGTGACGGGGCACTGAGGTTAACGACTGGGGCAGTTCGTACTCCACGTCTATGATGTGGCGCCACTGAACATGGACTCACCTTATACTGGAAACGACGGCGTCGGCACCCACATGAATAGTGGCAGCGGATGAGCTCTTCACACGAAAGGGTGTAGCCCAGCAGTAACCGCCATGAGTGGCCCGAAGCCTTTGTCCTTATCATCCCTCAATCTAAAATGAGCTGCTTTTCGACACAACGTGATTCATGCAACTAATGCTGCAACCTCGGTAGGTGAGGACGGGCCATCGACTTGAGAAATATACATCGTATATATAGTATTGTGTTCCCAGCCATAATCGAGCAACTTGGATACAACACAGATTGTGGCATCCGTTCGTTTTTATTGGCATATATTCTCGCCACTTTCTGCCACATCATGAAGACCAATCAACTTTTCTTTTTTCTCTGGACATCGCTCCTTTTACTTCTGGGCTATAGCGAGGGCCTCTCCTTAAACGGCAGGCACGAACATGCGCCTCGAGCCCTGGCCTTTGATAAGCGCCAAGATGAAGTCATTAAGCCAGAATTCGTTTTGCGTGGTGACTTTCGGTTGCCACAAGAGATTAGAGACACCTTCCGTGGGTTTGCTCCTCGCGTGCCCAAGGAAGCCCTCAGTCCGTCTCAGATTGAAAGGGGCAGCAGCTTATTTCACCACACGTACGGCTCAACGGCTCGATATACCAAGTATGTGTCGACGACGACGGAGCCGCGGGTGGCATTCGAATTCGGCGTCGAGCCGGGCCTTGAGCCCGGGTCGCTCATTCGCCGCGGCTACATTTACAAGATCCATGCCGACGAGAAAATGGTAGACGCAGTGGCTTCAATTGGCAAAGGGAACATGAAAGCTGGCTACGCCGAACAGGCAGAGCAAGCAGTCGTCGGGCGCGTACCTTGGAAACAGGTGCAAGGTTGGTACAAGATCGAGGACTTTTCCAAGGAGGAGATAGCCGAGTTCAGGAAGCCTCGCGGCACGCTCAAAAGCATGGAACATGTCGAGAAACACTTCATTGTCAACCCAGAGTACGACGCAGCCAAGTATCAAAGGCTTCGTGGCGCGGGCGCGAGACCCGAGCTCGCCGGGCACCGTGAGACGTCGTCCGCGTGGGACATGGAACCTTGGAAGGCGCACAAGCCCGAAATAGATCACAACACCGGGAGATGGACCAAGAATTCGGTCGCGCAGAAGCTCAAAGACTACGAAGAGGAGTTGACCACGCGTGCAAGCGGTGCTGGCGCGGCAGAAGACGTTGTGGCAGAGGCCGAGCCCGCGGGCTTTTCTCTGGCCGACGTTCTCGGCATCCGTGACTTGGCAGCTGAGCAGGAAGTCGGCGATGCGGCACAATTCAAGCTCGGCGTTGAATTCACAGAGGCGAGTGAGACGGCCGAAGCGATTGAGGCAAGTGAGGCGATTTTGGCAGTTGAGGCGGCGGAAGAGGCCGAAGCCTTGGCCGCGACGTTAGCGCTCGAAGAGGCCGAGGCAGCTGCAGTGGCAGCCGAGGGTGCAACTCTTCTTGAGGAGGTTTTGGCATTTCTTGCGATTCTGTAGCTGGAATACAATGTTCATGCGGTAATGCATTTCATATAGAACAGTCAGGCCTGAACCATATTCGCAGTGCAATGGAGCGGGTCTTGTCAAAGAGGATAAAACAGACCGGCGATGGGCTCCTGCAGACCGTGCGTCTTGGATTCTTCATAGTACTGTCCCCATCTACCTACAGCTTCTGAGTTATACAGGCTGTTTCGTGGCTTAGGCTACTTTGTACGATGGCTCGAATCCCGACCATTGCGGATATCATTTCGGCCAACTTTGAACCTTGGGGGGAACAATCGGTGTCATCAAAGCGGAGCAAACTCGGCTCGACTCTAGGAATTCTTCCATGCAGTGTAGGCAATGGACAAGCAGATATGAAGCAAAAGGTACGGAAAGATCCATCCAGAAGAGGGTAATTTTGCCAAGTGGCACCCCTGCTACTGTCGAGCAAACACCACCAGCTCGACAGAGTTGTCAATTTCAAGGTTGTTTTAGCACCCTATCCATCTCATGTGACAAAACATCAATGGATGATCGCAACAGCGTAGAACAGGCTATGCAGCAATGCATGGATTGACGAATTTGCAGGCTCAACCCCTCACATCTTCTCATTTCTCGAGAACTTCAAAGCCTTATTGCAACCCACCTAGTAACGTCGTGGAGTGCACATGTGTCTTTGTCGAATCGGCAAGGGGACCAAGCTTAGGCATTCAGGCAGTGCAGCCTCGCAAACGTCCAGAACATGGGCCTGATTCACTGCTGTGCCCCGAAACTCTGGAAATTCACTTCCCAATCAAGGTTATATGTCCGTCGTCCCTCGCTGAAGCAAACATCTGGTCAAAGTCCACGCCCTGCCCTACTTCGTAACCATCATCAACCATCCGCAATTGTTTTAAAACCTCAGGGACTTATCACATCGATCTTGTTCAGCCTGAAGGACAATGGGCCACAAAAAGTCGAACAAGGGCAAGACGAGCTCTTTATTTCCGAACCGGCAGAATGAGGTTCAAGTCCAACTAGAGACAGCCGGTCTCTCATTCACTTTCAACCATCGCGACGACGAAGATTGCATCAAAGTGTATAGATCACACGTCATGGGAAAATTCTCTTGCCGAAACCCTACATGCTCCAAGTCCTCATGGTCAAGTAAGAAAATCGCCATCGTGATTCGGATGTATACCGGATCGAAATACAATGCAAGAGTTTATTCGCAGCGATGCGATAGCTGCAACCAGCTGAGTTGTCCTGAGCTGGATGATTCTTACGCGGATCGCGTCGCCTACCGCCTCAAGAAATGGTCGGGTGTAGCAGTGCCATCAGCACCCTACTCGGGCAAGCCTAAAGGTCCGCCTCATCGAGCAGATTTGTGCGAGGGATGTAAGGATGGCTCCTGCACGGCCGGTTGCGACGAATAGTCGTGAGTGCGAAGGATAGGAATGACTCTGTCGGAACCCTTCAGCTCTCAACGCGAAGGTTGGATGACACGCAAAAATATGTCCTCACTACGTGTATATTAAATGACGCGCGGTTCGTATGCACAGCTTGCTGAGTAGCACAACAACGGAATACATGCAAAGCAAAGGATGAAAGTCAATAGAAGCATCTTAACATGGTGGCGCCCAATAAGAAGCAAAGGAAGACCCTCGGCCGCGTTGATCATTGTGCAGGCCTTGTGCGTCCTACTGTTGAGTCTACACCTTGTATCTGTGACCAAGCGTGCAATGAAGCGCTGATCACGATGTCGACCAACACTTAATACCCAGCACCTCCTGAATATATTCAAAGTCTAAAACTAATTCATCGTAACTCATGAATCCTATTACTAAGTCGGGGTATATACGGTATATCTAGGGTTTAAAAGGCTATAAGCGCGGGCAAGTATCTTGTCCAATACGATCCGCTCTCTCGCGCTCATTATCTGGTAAAAAGCGTTATTTGAGCAAATTACCCGAAGTTGTCGAATATTGACAATGAAGGGGGAAGTAGTAGGGCTGTCGAAACTAAAAAAATATTCATCCATCCGTTCACTTGGTCTTTGCTAAGCTGTATTCATCCCGCGAAGCGGTTCTGTTGTAGCTGTTGTTGATCTTGTATGCGGCATCCTCGCAAACTGTCTTTAGATTTGGTCCTCGGCGTGCTTTGCAGGCGCCGGCGCTCTCGTGAATAAAATCTTAAAGAGGCTGACGAGGGTGGATCGGAACTGAAGGAAAAAGACGGCTGTCCAAATCAGAGCGGACAGGGTCGAGAATATGAGCGCGGTAACGCCCATTCCCAGGAACTGGGGTCCAAGTTGAGAGACAACTTGGAAATCCTCAAACATGACATTGATCCTCTGGACAAAATTATTGGTGACGGCAAAGCTGGCGATATAGGTGATTGCCACAATCAACCATGCGAGGCCAGCAAGGAGGAAGTTGATGACGACAACAATGCCCTTCTTGGGTGAGGCGAGTGCAATTAAATTGACGATTGCGGCGAGAAATGTGAAAATGGCCGAGAGAACCAAGGCAACCGTAAGCAGAGTCATGGAAGTGTTGATGGTGTCCAACGTGAGTCTGTTCATCTCGTTGACCACTTTGGGTAGTTGGTACATGTAGATATTCTGAAAGTTCTGGTATGTGCCGTCCATGCTAATGAGTTCGCCGAGGTTCTGCAAGCTCCCTAACCGAGTCAAATTAGTGAACTGAAGCGCCAAGGCTGTTGAGTTTCTGAGTAGTCTGACTTACTGCCTGGGATCGTGCAGGTGCGAACCCGCACAGAACCGAACGATCCGGGGCCGTCGATGAAATCGCCGTTACATAGAGTCCGTGGGTGGAGAGAGAACCACTGGGGCAGGCCATAGGCGCTGCCAAATCCATCGAGTCCTTGACCGAGGAGACCGGAGATCAGACGGCCGCCTTGACTTCCGACAGCGCTCCCAAGGGCCGCTCCAAGAGTATTGTTGGAACCCCCTCCGCTGCTGGCAAGCAAGTCTCCAAAATGCGGCGTCGAGCCCGAATTCTTTCCGTTATTGCTTGCCTGGTCGGGCGTCTGCCCGTTGACGAGATCGTCAACAGCATCTCGCTTGCGGAAAAAGTCGAGTGGATTCCGACCAGATCTGCCGCCGTCGCGTCCGAATCTATCGTCATTCCCGAATCTGTCGTTTCCGAACCGGTCACCTGGCCCGAACCCGGCGCCGTTGCGTCCACCTCGATTTGAGTAAGGCGACTCGGGTCTCAATCCATTAGCCAAGTCAAGGCGGGAAATATCGAGCTAACGTCGGGTTAGTACCATTATCGTCACGTCGCTAGGGAGTGTTGGCGGCAGGCAAACGAACCTTGAAGACGGCGGCGTTTTCTAGCATGCCTGGTGAAGTACCGGATGCCAAGAGCACTGTCGAGAGGATGGCGCTGAGTAGGGTCAAGATCAAGGGAATCAGGAGACCAACTCTGAGACCCAGTGATCCAGCGACTGAGCTGGCCTTACCAACGAGGGACTTCATGTTGACAAAGGTCAGACTGGTGCACTAAAGAACGTGAAGTTGTGCGATTTGTCGACTTGACCGTTCGAACATGAAGTGTCCGGGAAGAAAAGCGGGAGATGAAGAGACTTTTCAAGAATCAGAGAGACGGCGCTTGTCTCGTCAAAGTCAAATAAGCGACGAGCGGAAATCATGTTGCATGCATATGTCAAGTTGCTCGATGGAAGCCGGGGGGCCCTGCAAACAGGAGCTACGGGAAGAGCCATGAGCAGTGTCGGACGAAGGACCCATCATGCCGATTTTGCCTTGTACCTCAATTACATGATTGAAATGCTACTGGAGAGTGATTTGCCATTCCTCATTCGTCCATGGCCTCGCCCCTTGCCCGTGAGGCAGTGCAGTCGATCAAATAAGGGGCCCCCTTCGGAAGCGGCAGGAATCTCGCGGTTGTATGGGAAGATGGGATCACTAAAATGCCCGAGTAGCTCCTCTCCCCCATGTCAAGGTAAGGCTGCATTGTGCCCTGAGTCGACGCAAATCCAGAACTCATGCGCAATGTCCCTCACATGGCCAGAACGAGCGACAGTGGAGGAGCTAAACCATGAAAGGGTGTCGACATCTCGCAGATGCTGGCATGGCATTTCCACTCTGGGTTTCGGAACGAGTCAGCCCCATCAACCTGACATCGAAGCCAACCTTGGGACTTTCGCGAAGCTCGTCTTTCCTCGAATCCTGTAAGAAGACTTTCGCAATGAATACTTGATTGACTGAATATACGTATATTCGCTAAGGAGCACTGGTCCAATTCCAACAAGGGAAGCCAGCGTCAGCTGGTAAATAGAGCCCTGGGAAAGTTGCCATTTTGACATTTTCCCTCACCTGCACGAATAGTACAGCACGATGAAATGACTTGGCGAGAGCCCTTTTCTCGAGTAATATCGTCGGCGAATGAAGAACTTTGAGGCGGGGCGCCGAAATACTTGAATCGCTGCCTCGCAGCATCTGGCGTCCCTCTAGACTTGATCTGGGAGATTTTCCATTTCGCCAACGCGGTGCTATTGCTCTCACTTTACAATGTTCATTCATCTCATCATTAACTTGAGTCAGAAACCAAACCCTGGACCCTGTCAGCTGAACGTGTATGCCATAACCTTGGGAAAGCAGCATGTCGGCAGAAGGAAAAGCCGGGTCTCAGGATGCCTTTAGACCAGGTCTCCATGTCCGGACAAAAAGAGGACTCGAGACGAGTAACCTCCCCCCTTTTGAACGTTCTTCCCCCTCTGCACCTCTGAGAGACGTTCAAAAGGGTCTGACAGCGGAACCGGGGAGTCGCCCATGCGAAGTCCCACCGTGACGGCAAGATTTCATCCCGAACTGTAAACTATTCTCATTTACGTGCGTGGCTGTCGAGCATGCATTCAATCATCCACTGAGAACCCCGAATTACCCTCATATGCCTAAAGTCGAAAATCTTGTGCGGCCATGCAAGACATGGCAACCCCTTAGATGGTCATGATGGTTGCATTCACGAAAGCTCATCTTCAGTCGAGTCGTCAGATGAAGAGGCATGGATATGCCCTGGGCGGCACCGGTGGGTCATTTGATGAACGACTTGACTCAATTGTGTTCTGGGACTTAGTTGCATGACAGCCAGCTCACATTACATGTATGCCCGGACGGTTGCAAAGGTACGGACAGCAAAGTGCCCCTGCGGGCGAACCGTGTAATCTAAAGACTTACAAAAAACTCGGGCTCAAACGAAGGATGTATCCTGAGCGGTAACAAGATCAAGGCGCGCAAGAAAACCGCGGAGGCGCCCTTGCATTTCACGGGGCCTTCCGGCATGCGTTGCAAGTGCTTGATGGGTATGCACATGATTGTTGTGTGGCCTTCAGCAACTAATGCCCTGGCATTAAATTCATTTGCTGGTCACGCATCTAGTTTAAAGAGGCTCGTTGTAGACGACGGTCACTCGCGCAGACTGAGCATGAACGATACAGGGATACGACGAGACCCCTGTGGAAAACCAAGACTCAAGCATTACATGAAGAGATCGGGGTCTTGCTGCTTCCCATAGATCTATGCTCCACTGCAACCGCACAATCTGCATATGTTCCCGCATGCAGCCGTGTAAACGTCTGGAGACCACATGTCCATTGTAAGTCATGCGTGTGCCGTTTAGTTTCGTTTGCGGCGCCCTCGTCGAAACAGGTCGGGATTCCTCACGTAGATGCCATGATTCACTCGGCGAATGCGGCATATCTACTCAAGCAACATGCATCATGTCGACAAACGCAAAGTGAATGTCGGTCATTGATCTACAATAGTAGCTCTCACAAGCATACTGCAAGCGAGACTCCTCAGACGACTTTGCGTGCCGGATGCTGCTAGAATATTAAGGGAAAGGCCTTAGGTGCCTCAATGCGCATTTACTTTCACGCGAGCTGCTGGACTATTACCACGTGCCTCCTCTGCAGTGCTATATGAATAATACTCCGCCAACTATATAAATTGTAAATTAATTAGATTTACTAAACCGTTAAACTGGATGACTGTATATTTACGAGGGAAAAAAGGCAAAGTATACGAGATCTATTTTTCCAATATATATAATGTGATATCTGAAAAGTTAAACTAATATATCCTCTTTTTTTTATTAGGGTATAGTATAAGAAAAATATTCGAGGATAGGACAAATCAGCAGGTATTGTTGATATGTGGAAAGTGGCTCGCCTGCGTTGGAAACCATTTACATGTACATTGACTCCGTCCCCTTAGCCATGAGACGTGTAAATTAAGGGACGAGTGCTGGTGCTTAGGACATAGAATCGCGTTAAGGAGGTCCTTCATCTTCGTAGACTCGAACTACAGGCTCAAGAAACACGATGGAAGTGTATTAATTTGAATAATCTTTTATCAAGCGCTCAACGCCGTTTTTAATATGCTAGACACCCAACTCCACGATTTCATGTAACAGACAAATACTCAGCCGCACGACTGCTTGGTACACTCTACGCAAGAATGTCCTGACGGACATACTCGCGCATCTCTTCCATGTGCTTGCCCTCATCCATCATGGTGAAGTGATTTACGTCGTCAAGGACGTGAACAGAGATGTTGCTCTGCCCAATAAGGGAGACCCAGCCTCCGGCCGAGAAATCAGTTCGGTTGTGGAGCAACCACAGCATCTCTCGTGGATCGTCGGGGGCTGTTTCAATATTGGGAGCAGTTGGGTCTTTACAGATGCCATCTCGTGCGTAAATGACTGAAGTAGGAGGAGCATTGGCCAAAGGTCTTGGGACGTAGCCGTCCAGGATGTTGACAACGGAATCGAAGTGATGGCGAAGCCACCTGGGCACAACCTTGTGGCCCGTCATGTTGCCGAAGACGCCGGCGCTCTCAAAAAAATCAAACATTCGTGACGGCGGATTTTCAAGGCCAATCGGGTTGGGTGCGTCGATGAGCAGGAGCTTCTCGACCTTCTCACCCTCAGCCATCAGCTCTCTCGCCGCCTCGAACGCAAAAATGCCTCCGGCTGACCAGCCACCCAAGTAATAAGGTCCTCGAGGTTGGATACGACGAATCTCTGCAAGAAACTTGGTAACCAGCTGAGGGACGGTCACCCCGAGCCTGGTCATTTCCTCAGGTGCGGTGCGCCATGGACAATTTAGCCCGTAGACACTTACGCTTCGATCAAGTTTGGCGATTGTGGCATAAGAAGCGGCCGAGCCAGATCCGTCGGGGAGAAGGAAAATGTTTCGACTCGATTCTCGGGTCTTGGCACGCCGTAACACGATTGAAGTAGCATGTGGCGCGTCGGAGACGATTGGATCAGCCATGGCGGGTCGTGGGACAAAGGACATGACGGGATCGACTGGAGTGGCAAGTTTTGAAGCAAGCTTGGCCATGTTTGGGCAGAGAAGCTTTTCAAGCAAGAGTTCAATATCAGCCAGCGTTCCGTTCTCGAGCAGTAAATTGCTAGAAATCTCGGCTCCATACGCCTCTGTGAGGGAATCAGCGATTGTTAGACCAAGCAATGAGTCGACCCCAATGTCCGCGAGGCAGGTTGTTGGCTCAAGCTCTGCAGCTGGGGTTCCAGTTTCCTCGGCGAGCGTCTGGCGGAATACGGCCTTGAAATCCTCGTACTCGCTAAGAGAAGTCAGTGACTCCATGTCTCCGGATTGATCATCGTCGTCCTCATTTGAGGCCGCCGTCAACTCGGGCGTGTCCTTGGGAACGAATTCGTCGGGAGCGAGCAGACACTGCAAATCCTTTACGGTCGGATACGCTTCGAAGAAGGCCGACGGTAAATCCATGCCAATGTCATCGTTGATGCGCGATGACACCGTCAATGAGAGAAGTGAGTCAAGGCCGAGATCCGCAAACAAGGTCTCGGGAACAAGTTCTTCCACGTCTACCCCAAGCTCCTCCGCAATAATGCTGAGAACATGATTGAAATCGGCCGAGGTGTTTATTGGGGCTGGGGCCGAGACTGCGGCTGGTGTCGGAGCCGGAGCCGGAGCCGATGGCGGAATCGCTACAGGGGTTGGAAACGGCGGAAGCCGAGCCGCACGGCGCACCGGGTCCGGAATGGCAATCACTGGAGCCGTTGTTCTGACGGGAGTGGTGTCTGCCGTCGGCGATTTCTTATTGGCCTTATTCGGCAGCAAGTTGTCGAGAAGCTTGCGCGGAACACCCTGGAACTGTATGCACATTAACACACTGCTCGTGCGGAAGAGGCGAGTGCGAACCAACCTTGATGCGCTCGAAAACACCAACTATGCGATCTCCATCCAGCACATACGTGTCGCCAGCGTACAATTTTCCGTCAGTGAGCTGCATCTTATTATACGTGGTGTAGACCTTCTTAGGGTCGGGATACTCGGCGAACTTCAGGTGACTCCAGCCATGGTTGATAAAGACCTGCTTGTCAGAAGGCAGGTTCTCACTGCCGTTCATGATGAAGCCCGAAATGTGCCCGAGGCTGTCGATCCAATGGGGATTTAGGAAAAAGCCTTGATCGCCAACGCGAAGCTTGACCTTGGCCGTTGCCTCCAGCTCCTCGCTGTCAAGGATTACTTCTTCCATGCCACGGTACGCATCGCTGTACTCAACGATTGAAGTGAAGAGCTTGTACACCATACTGCGCTTCAGCTTGTGACAGTTGCCGCTAAGAACTCCACGCTCGAGGGATGAAATTCGTCCTCTGATGAGATAGGCAATCGACTTCCATTCGTCAAGCCACTCTGCCTTGTCCGTAGTCAGTCTCACGTTGAGCTTGGCATGACTTGCAGTCGAGTTGCCGTTATCATCAACGCTATAGATGGAGAGCTTGATCAACCGCGACGACCAATCGGCGACTGCAGAGACGCGGAATAGATGCGACGTCTCGTTTGCCTGGGCGACCATAGGACGATCAATTTGAACATCGCACACGTCAAAGCCAGTGAACGATGCCGCCTTGTTGCCTTGAACCAGCGTCTTAGCTATCGTCATGCCGAGATCGCCATACATGGTCTATATGTGCATCAGTTAGCCTGCAAATGGGGATGATTATCAACCGCTAAAGACCTACCGAGGGGCAGAGCGCAGCGCCATTGACAGTATGCCCGCGTAAGACATGAATCAGCCTGTTGTCGAAGAGATCCGACTCAGCGAGTAACGTGGACTGGACGCTGCTGTGCTTCACCTCAAGCAATCGCTGAAGAGATGGCGACAAGTAAGGATACGTCTTCGGCTCTGGAGCTGGCAGAGACTTGGTCGGCGCGACGGCGCCTTCACCCTTGGTCAGAAGCCAATCGTTCTTATAAGCAATCCAGTGATTCTTGAGATCCCAACCATAGCGCGGCAACTGGATGACTTGGTGGGACTGCTTGAAATGGCGATGATAATTATTCCAGTCGATCTGTAGACCCTGCAGGTACATGGATTCCAGTGCTGAGACGATGGAGACCCATGGAGACACCGACTTGCGAAGAGAAACCAAAGTCGTGGAGCGAGGACCCATAATGCCTTTCACCATTCCAGAACATGCAGGATGGGGTCCAATCTCGAGCCAAACGGTACGTTCGTTAACTTTGGAAGCTGCCATTGCGGTTTCAACGGCACCCTGGAAGTTGACAACGCCCCGGCAAGCTCTGGTGAGGTATTGTGCATCCAGGACATGCTCGTCCTGAACAACCTGCCCGAGGAGCGGCGACAGAACGGGAATCTTGGGCTTTTGGTACTGGACGGTCCGGGCTGCTGCTTCAAACTCTTCGAGGATCGGGTCTACTTGAGCCGTGTGGAAAGAAAAGGGGATGGCCAGGAGGACAGACTCGAGGCCCTGCAGCTTGACATGGTTGGCGAGCTTGTCTATATGCTCCTTTCTTCCACCGACAACGGTTCCCATGGGCTGGTTGATGCAGGTGATCTCGCAGCCCGATTCACTGAGGAGCGGCCGGACAACGTTGGCTGCTGCCTTGATGGCTAGCATGGCGTGGGTGCCAGGAGTGCACGATTTGGCCAAGAGGGTTGCCCTTGTGCCGACTAAGAAGATGGCGTCACTGGCACTGATCACTCCTGATGAGAACAAAGCCGCATATTCACCGAGGCTGTGGCCAACGACTATACTTGGGCGAATGTTCCAAGATCTCCACAGTCTGCTGAGAGCCATTTGAACACAGGTCTGCGCGAGATGGCTAGCGCAAATGTCCACGTCAACAAGGCTCGAAGCGGACCCATTAACGAGGCTGATGAACGACGGAAAGTCGTATTGCTGCGCAATCTTGTCAAACTGGAGGATATCCTCGCGGAAGCCAGGGACACTGTCGAATAGTTGCTGGCCCAGACTCGTGTAGAGGCCCCCTTGACCAGTGAATGCGAATGCGACTTCGGCCACATCAGATGGCCCGGCAACGGCTTTGGGAGGCTGCCCTTGTAGTTTGTCGTTGAGCTCGTCAAGAACTTCCGCAATGGAGGAGCCGGAGCAGGCAACTCGGAAGCCATGGTGCATCCGTCTGGCCGTGGTGGTGTAGGAAAGAGCCGGCAGGGAAATGCCCGGTGTCTTCTCAATGAAAGCAACCAGCCTGCGAATGTTTGCCATCAAAGACTTCTCAGTCTTAGCTGTGACGGCAACCATATGAGAGTCACGCGGGTCTGTATTGCCGTGCTTTGCAGGCCTCGGGGCGTCTTCCAAGAGTAGTGCCGTGTTTCCTCCAGCGGCACTGAAGTTGTTGAGGAATGCTTTCCGCGTCTGATTGAGCGCGTCCTCTCGACGCCATGGAGTTGGCTGGAGGGCGATGCGCACATTGCGCTCGGCGAGGTCCTTGGGGTAGTTTCGGTTGATTCGAGTCTTGATGCCACAGTGAGGTGGAATCTCCTCGTTCTTCATCATGAGCAAGACCTTGATCAGTGACACGACGCCCGAGGCGGACTCGCTGTGCCCAATGTTGGCTTTTGCCGATCCCAAGTACAGTGGCTGCTTCGCGCTCCGTTTCTGGTCCGGGAGGAAGGTTGAGAGTACAGATCTCATTTCCGTGGCATCACCAGCTTGAGTGCCCGTGCCGTGCATTTCAACGTAGCTAATCTCGTTAGGGTCCACGCCCTCGTATCGGATGACACGCTTGAAGACTGAAATTTGGTCGCCTTCGTGCGGCCGCGTGATGGAATCGGTTTGCCCGCAGTGGTTGGTGTTGGATCCCGCGATGACGCCAAAAATGGGATCTTGGTCCTCGATGGCATCCTCTAGCCGCTTCAGAATAACTGCTCCGACACCTTCAGCTCGGCAATAGCCCGAAGCTTCATCGTCGAAGGTGTTGCAGTTGCCAGTCTGAGCGAGGAAATGCCCGCGGTCCAGGCCGGTGAAGATATCGGGGTTGGTGAGGACATTGGTGCCGCCTGCAATAGCAGTATCACATTCGCCTCTTAGGATATAGCCGCATGCAGACTGGATAGCAGCAAAGCTAGAAGAGCAGGCGGTATCGATGCAGAGACTCGGGCCGGAGAAGCGGAAGAAATAGCTAATTCGACCAGGCAAAAACGCCCTCACGCCTCCGGGAATAAAGTAGGTGTCGACGTTTTGACTGCTATTGACTTCTCGCCAATCATCACTACTCACACCAAAGAAGACGCCGATACGATCCTGCTGTGTTGAGGGCGTGCGGTTCGGGACCATGCCTGCCATTTCCATTGCTTCATAAGAAGCCGTGATTGCCAGTCGTTGGGCAGGGTCGGTGCTCTGTGCCTCGCGGGGAGACATATTGAAGAAGCGAGTATCGAATAGCCCGGGCTCGTTGATGAAACACCCGTGCTTGGCCTTATTGGTGTTCTTCTTCTTTCCCGTCGGATCGTGGTAGGTCCTCCAGTCGAAGCGATCGGCAGGAATCTCGCGGTGCACATCTCGTCCAGCTCGAAGCAGCTTCCAGAATTCGTCGGTAGACTCGGCCTCTGGAAACCGCCCAGAGTAACCAATAATAGCAATCTTGGACTGATCAAAGCGCCCAGTAGGACGCGTCGGCTTCTTCAGAGGTGCTGAGAATAGGTTCTGTACCGAAACTTCGATGCTGGTTTCGTGGGCGAGATAGGACGACAGCTGGGAAATGGCGTTGCAATAGAACGGGTACACTGTGCAACCCTTGAACTGTCGTTTCCTCAAGGATTGTGACAGGCTGCAAAGCACGTCTTCCCAGCAAACAACCTGTTGTAGGATGCTAACGGTGGCATTATGCAGCAGAGCCTTGAAGTCGGCTGCCTCCACTGTCGCACCGGTCGAGCCCGATAGAATGGGGAAATATGGTTTATAAGAGGCAAAGTCGGCTTGAGGGAATCCTTCAAGCACGTAATCAATGTCGTTGTCATCGAAAAGATGAGCTGCATGAAATGGCGATTGAATAGGCAGTCTGTGGGCCTGGATGCTGTTTCGAGAGAGAAATTCGCCCAAAACAGGGGGAGGGCCGCTGACGGTGAGGTTCGTGGGCGACGTAGCACTAATGTAAACGCTGGAGAGTTTGCTGCGTCGCGGCTATAGTCCCTATCGTTAGCATGGCAGAGCCTGCGAACTCCTCGGATTACACGCACCTTTTCATTCACAAAGTCTTCGACGAGCTGCTGCACAGGCTTGTTACGAGGGACGACAGCCGACCACGTCTCGTTTCCTGTTGTTGTGATGATCTCCCTTTGCAGGAAAGAGCGGAGGGCGGTTCGAAAAGCGACCCTGCTGGCCTCGACGCCGGCAAGGACTACTTCGGAGATGGACCTGGAGACACATATGGCCGAGGCAGCAAATGACCCGGTGCAACTGCCAATGAGGATAGTTTCCCGTGGTGACGGGAATGTTCTGGTGCTAGTGAAGCTAGATGAATCGTGAGCCCACGAAATGTTCACGACGGCCTTGGATGACGACTCACTGGATGAACTTGGCCAACTGACATACAGTCATGAGACAAAACTGCAAGACCGGGAAGCCCTCGCTTTGGCTGTAACTGGAGGCCAGGTCGATGAGGGTAGTGAACCGGGGAAACAGTTCTTGTACCGACGATGGTTGCCGTCCCAACTCTTCGCGCAGAATGAAAGCAACCCGCTCGTAGAAAGATATCAAGGCCTCATTGTCTTTGACAAGAAGTAGCTTACGGAGGTCATCCTCGGAACTAGCCGTGAGGTCTCCGAATATGTACAGCTCGGCCATGGCATCCAGTTCAACTGGATTCGTGGTCGCCATAGCGGATAAGTATATGCGAGATGATGGTTCGACGAATCAATAGAAGGCCCGGCCCCAGAAATTAAGAATCAATAAAAGGTCATTAAAGATGGGTATATTATTGGGTAGATGGATGACAGGGGCAATGAGATCTATGTCGCTAGATGCACAAAGGACAACCAAGGAAACGCTTGCGTCGAGGGGAGGAGCCGAAATGGGTTGGATGGCAGATGGGCAAGATCTTTATAACTCAATGGCGTCGGAGGAAGCAATGTTTTAGACGACAATGAAACTGTTCCTCGGAGCAGGCACGGATTCCAGGGTCTGGTCCCAACAACAGTGCTGCGTGTCGGGTTTGTTTCAATGCCCCGTTGTCTTCGAGCAAAAAAGGGGGCTCCCGTGAGAGAGGCGGACTTTTGCTCTGTGCCAGCATCTTATACTACGCTTAACTCCACGTTTCAACCCTCCTCCTGCTATTCTGGTCCGGCTGCACTTGTAGAACGGTGACATCTGCCTGCAGTCCGCTTTGGCGCCGTTTGATGGGGCAATCTAAATATTGTTTCCGCAGGGCTGTTTCACAAGGCCTCACTCCGCGGCCCTGCGCTTTAACATTCTGGGAAAACTGCGCTGCCCACTCCCTAGTGTCGGCAATTCTGCGACTGTCACAGGAAGCAAGCAGTGCTGCACGGCATGAGTGGGCCTCTCTGCACATCCGTGAGCACGGCGCGAGTTTGTGGCCTCGACAAGAACATTTGAGTCTAGAAGACAACAAGCGCGGATCTAATGAAGGGACACGGCGTGCCGGCCACGCTAATATCCCGCTAACTTGGTCCACAGTCAAGATTGTAAGCCACGTTCATGGCGTGTTAGTCCGAATCTCAGAAGCATACTGGCGCCTGGACTCCAGGCTCGGAGAGATGGCGCCACGGGCGGCACCAGGTGTGGCCGCGGATGTAACATGGCTGTTCATCGTCTTGATTGGCGGCATGACAACGACTCAATGCCGCGTTTCAGTCCTGCAGGTTACGCCCAGGCCAACACCAGACATTGGCGTTTCGAGTTACGCAATGGAAGCAATCGTCAGTTGTAACAGAGAGAAGTGGAGAAGATGCGGCGAATCATGCGTAGCACCGCCTCGAGCCGCCACGGGTTGTCTTGGCTTGCTGCTGTCTGCTCTATATCTTGCAGGTAATTCGAAGTCGCTGAGCGGGTAACCCTCTACTACTATTGGGTAGAAGCCTCGTGTTCTTGTGCTGTGATTGAGTTGAAACCCTCGGAGAAGTCACGGTACAATGCTCCTGACAATACCTTGATGGGTAGTTCGAGAGGTTGTCCGTCTGACCTTGGCATCCCGGCACGCCAAGTTCCGGACACAGGGACAATGGATGTGTGAGATTCGGAGACAGTCTCTTGTCGTTGGCTATCTCTTTTCTTACATGTAGGGCTGGTCCCACCGATCATAGTCTTATAGCGAGCACTCGACGTCGATACCTTGTCCCCCGTGTCTTCTTCCCTCCGATCCCGGTTGTTCATCATACAATGTGATAGTTGACGGTCAGCATGTCATCCGCAGGTCAGCTTCGATAGTAGTCGAAACCTCATGTTTGCCGCGACCCGATAGGGCACAATCTCGGCTCGGTGACGCACGATTCTCTCCCATTCGTATGGCGTCTCTGGGGCAGGCCGGTGAACCTGCCGGTCCTGTCTATGCAGCTCCGGTGTCTCCAAGCCACCCAGCACTGGATTCTGTGGCAACCGAATATCTGCTGTGTTTTCCTGCCAGCGCGGTCGTCGGCGCCACGCCCGCCAATGCTGCTTTGACGATACCCATCGCCTCTGCAACCGGTGGACATCACCTCTTCCCGCGAACAGTCACGGCATACGGCAACGTGGTACAAACTTCCCTCCTCGCCACTCCAACCATCGTCCGCAGACTGGCAGATTCGACATCGGCGCCTACCAAAGGCCTCGGCCTCGGAGCGACACCGAGCGCGCCGTCGGCTTCAGCGACCGCCATAGCGGACGGGGCGAGGCAAGACGCCAGGCAGCTGGATCCCGTCAACGGGCCGTTTCTTGGCGGCGTCCCAACGACTACCATCGACGTGCCCATCACAGCCCTATTCCTCCTCGTGTTCACCGTCGGGGCCTTGGCACATCTCACAATCTACCAACGTAATGCGAAGCGTGGCCAGAAATACCTCCTTACGAGCCTGGTTTTCTACTTTTGTGCCACCAGGATCATCACTTGCACTTCTCGCATCATTTGGGCATTTGCAAGTTCTCGGGCTGCCATAGCTTCCACGCTCGTAGCCGAAATTGTAGGGCAAGTCTCCTTTGATTACCTTACGGAAGCTTCTGCTAACTGGAATAGAGATGCGATTGTTTTTGCCGCCAACGTTTTCTTTGCCCGGCGTATCATACGGCTGATGCGCCCCGAACTTGGCAGAGATTCGGTCTTCACTCTCATGGTACTGCTCCTGGTCTTGTCCATTCCGGCCAATATAATCCTTAATATTGTCTCAATATCCATCAGCATACTCAGTTTCGGAAACTCGGGCACCACAAGTGCCGCACAAGGTGCCTTCATCTTCGGCACGTCTTGGAATCTCGCATTGAGCGTCACGCCACTCATACTGCTATTCATTACGTGCGCCGCACCAACTCCACTCAATCAACTTGGAAATACGGCTACCAGTCGACTGCGCGTTCAAGCGTGCGTCATGGTGTCTGGTGTCATACTTTTGGCTACGGGGGCAGCAACAAGACTGGCAGCCCTGGCAAACCCAACGGCGGGCCTTATGGACAATCCGTTATTCAGCAAAGGTACGTTCTATGCGACCGGATTCCTACTCGAAGCAATTGTCGTTGGTATCTATGCATACTTCCGCGTCGACCTTTTCCCAAGCCCGTCTAAGGAGATTGAATCAACTACTCAAAGCGCAAACGAGAAGAGGGCCCAAAGTAGGGTATGGACTGTCGAGAACATTGAAGCAGAGCTCATGAGAGTAGGAATTCACTACGAGATATTGAAGTTTGACGCTGGGGCTCAGCCGGATTCTCTCTATGCTATACTCTATACTGGAGCGCGGAGCACGGCCGCTTCCAAAAACAGCTGGCCGCAACTGAAGAATGCGAGAATGAGTCGGATACAAAGTCGCATGCCTTCGTTGCGACCAGCCCGACCGCCAAGAGCCAGTCGCAGGACGCCTTTCATGACTGCGAAAGCACCACAACTGCCACCGAGTCAATTCGACTGGGATTAACGACCATCTACGATATCTAGACATTTCAGCGATGACTTACTACACTATTGCCACCCTGCCAACCCACTATACATTATATACAGATGCAACTCCGTACAGCGTAAACCAAGGCTGACTGCCATAAATCCATTTCGTTTCCCCACTGCAGGAATAGGGGTGCCTGGCTTCTGTCCAAGGTGCCCTGTAACCGCTTAGTTCGCTACCAGCAACGCCATCATCCCGAGCCCCTTAAGCCAGCTGGACAAGTCACAGTTCTCACATGTGGATATGGGTCATGATCGCCCAAGGGTTACAGGGGATCCAAGCACACGGCAAAGGGGCAAGGAGGTGCCAGACGGCGCAGTGCACGTTGAGAGGTGCGCTTAGACACGTTGGCGCTGTCGGAATTCTTATCCTGCCATTGTCTCAAGGCTCGCGCCGCGCCCAGAGTCTGTATCCTAGCGCAACACTAAGGCCAATGCTCCATCCCTCATCATACCTTACTGCTGGACCGGATAGCCTCTCTGCCGTTGGGCTACAGTCCCTGAACGGTTGTAGACTTGGGGCATACTTGTGCTGTAACGCCAGAGATGCCGAATACGTGTGAGCATGTGTAAACCTATCGCCAAATAACTAGCGACATTGAGGCGACTCGTAAATTGCTCCCTGGTACTTCGTATCCGTCCCCGAGTTCATTGCATGCCTCTAGGTTTGCCAAGGGATTCAAGTGCCTTGGCTCATGGGCTTAGGGGCTTAGCTTGCGTCGAAGGACGGACCTGCACTAATGCTTAACTCCGAGATCATAAGCTGCTCGTCCAATCGCAATGCTTTTATGAATGGCACCAGAGCGCAGCGAGATCCAGGCGCCAGACGAATCCAGTCCTGTGTCCAGAGCTAGCTAGACTGCAATGTCGGGCAATTATCAGTTCGTCGATGGCATCAGCATCGACATGTCCTCCAGGATTGAAGGTACTGCGCAGTCACGTCATGAAGGGCAAGAATGCGGGAAAGACGTTTCACCGCGGGTCAAGGCTTCATCCGGCGGTACAGCATTTCCGTGCTCTGAGCGCTGCTGGATACGGGGGTTCGGTCAGTCCCAAAAGATATCACGAAGTCGAGGGGGCATCAGCCTCTCAGTCGATGGTGCCAAAGCCTTTTAGTAGCGTGTTCGACTCCTTTGCCTTCCCCGTCGCAAGCACGCCGTATGCTTTAGGGATCATCGGCGCGTATAAGTATTGTGATAGGATTCGAAAACATAATGTCTGTCGCGCACGCTGATAACGCCTGACTTCAATTATTCTCCCTTACCGCTGAGAATCCTTGGTTGGACGTGCTCCATGGCTGCAATGGGGCCCTCCTCTGGGCGTCAGCGCACAGTGCAATCCTCTACTATGCCGTCGATTAAGTTTCATAGTCTAGGGAAGCACCCGGTCTAAGGGGGCTGGAGATAAGACTCAACTTCATGTAGCCCTCCAATGCATTTCCTAACATCAAATGACCTCAACTGAAGCACCGTTCAAATGTCTGTATCATGTCGATTCTTTGCATTTCGAAGATGAGTGTGACATTAGCTCTAAAACTCGATTCTTACCACGTCAATGCCTGTCCGACTAATTCCTCAAACAACCTTCAGAGCTTTTCTGTCTCATTACTTGACACGGCCAAAGGTCTGGCCCGACCCGAGATTTGGCAGTCCATAAGAAAAGCGCCCCAGTTCTCGCTACGGTTTTGGTTTCCCCGACACCCAACGCAAGCCGTGGGTCAAGTGCGGCGACCAAGCTGTTCGAGCTGCCCGCGTCCAAGGACTTGTACGTGAACACTCCGTTGTCCACTATTTCTTTGATAGATTGTAGTGTCTCTACAGCAAAGTGCCTGCTCAGGTAGGTCTTGACGGCTCCATGGTGAACCGCCGACATTAGAATACCGTACTTCTTGAACAACCGGCCGATAGCGCCTATGCCGAAAAGAACATTCGCGACGTTGCTACGGCTGTAGCCATCGAGAGGCATATAAGATGACTGCTCGGGATCGGCATAGCCCCAAGCTTTAAGGTACTCATAGTCTGGCCGCTCGACTGCCTGAAGCGAGTCATTTCTTGTCGCTCCAGCGCATGGTAGACTTTGTTGGTAAGCCAGACGTAACATTGACGACGCGCGTGACCCAGGAGGGCTATTGTTGGCCGCCTCGATGATTTTTGGCATGCCGAGACAAGTCAGAAGCCAGTGTCCGAGGTGATTTGTTTCAAAGTGCATCTCGATGCCTTCCTTGGTTAACGTCAGTTCTTGAATACCCATGATGCCCGCACTGTTAACCAGTTGAGGATATCGATGGCTGGACCATCGCTCCAAGCCATGACCTTGGAAGCTGCATGCCGAACAGACTTTTGGTTAGGTAAGTCAATCTGCAAAACCCGATAGATACTCGGCCCTAAGAGCATCAATGCCTTGTTGAACGCACTCAACGCTACGCCCAGCAAGAACAAGATTTGGTCTAAGAAGCCTAAACCTGAAATCAGTACTGGTCTAAATAGATAGAAATGCGCTGAGATTGCACTCACAAAAGCTCGTGCGGTCGCAAAGCCAATTCTAGTGAGGTTTACCCCTGTCACCATGATGTTTTCCCCACGAATGTTTGCAGTGAAAGCTTGCGCAACCTCGGATCCTCCAGTGTTGCATTGAAGTTGGGATGAGTCGTGGATGACATCTAGACACGACGTGACGAATGTAGAATGACCAAGCTTGAGTGGCCGAGGAGATTTGAGCTGAAACAAGGGAATGGGGTCTGATCGGCTGGAGCTTTTGATGCGATGTCCTGGGCAAGTTAGACTCGAAAGTTTGAGTTGTCTTGAAGACTTCATGCCTCTCAAGCGACAGCTATCGCTCTTTTATATTTCTGTACTTCGGAATGCCTCCTATTTGCTCGTCATAACGTGCTATACCGGCTCGATCTACAATAAGATTGATTGCCTGATTCGGCAAGGTTTTGTGAGGAACACCAATCAATGTCTGGCTTGATTGTTGACCATGCAGAGCCACTTTTCATAGCCAGTAAAAGACCGTTTTCCCAATCCAGTAATTAATGGTGATGTTACACTTGGACGCTGTGTTAGTCGAGACTGAGGATACCTTTTTCTTACGAAATGATAATGTTATCTCCGAGTTGGAGAAAATCGTTTCAAGATACGATCTTTGTCAGCGCGACGGGAGTAGGCTTCCCTATGGCGGACAGTAGCGACTCGGATCAAGCTTTTGTCTGTTATTTCTATTGATACACCTCATACCTACCTATGCGGGGGTGGTTTTGGACGGGGTCTAGAGGCTATTGAAGACCTAAGACAGGGAAACGAACCATGTCGATGTTATGCAGACAACGTAAGAATAGCTCCCGTTGAGGAAATTTAATAGAGAATTTACTCAGCTGACTATAGTGGCACCTGTCGTTCTTTCACCAGAAAGACAGGGGACTCTTCGGAAATACTCATTGAAAGAGTAATCATTGAAAGAGATTCCATATTACAGATTTTGCGAGTGTGTTTAGAAATCTTATCGGAGACTGTCCGGGCATTTCCCCCGATTTAGTACATCCGATTGAACTTTGACATAGCCTTTGGGCCCCGCGCATCCGTCGTAACAATTTTGTCTTGAAGTGTTCAGATGGACCCGAAAACAACAAGCATCTTCCATGTCCATTTCGCTCTTGTCTGTTTCGAAAATGCATTTTACTCGTTATGGCAGAATGATCACACCGTCAATGCCGAGCAGGAAAAGGGGGTTAAGGGAAACGCGGTACAGTTTCAGGATACAGCCGGGAGAATATTCCATTGCTATAACTTGCTTACGATACCCAATTGTAAGTAATACCACGACTCGTTGCGCCCAACCATAGCCGTGGTTAACTACCAATGGGAGCTTTCATCTGAAACTACGAAGTACATGTAGCAACAGGTCGAGATAGAATCGCGTCGTGGCTTAGCTTACACGTCAAGGTGTAGGAAGGTTACTCGTGTGAACTAATGAGCTCCTGATGCATGATCGTCGTGATCAAACACTTGCTTCACATGTATCGTGCGCGGTCGCTCAAAAGTAATGTGATTATTCTAATCAAGTTTTCCCATTCTCGCTCGAAATCCATTCTTTCCAGTTCACGGCCGGCTTTGTGGCGCGATCGAAGCATGATCTCAAAAACATTTTATGTGCTGCTGGGCGGCGTAACAAACCTCGCAATGGTACGGGGACTCAAGGCTGTGGAATCCGACTTGATGCATTTCCACAACCACAAATTCGGGCCTTGGAACCCAATGATGGTGCTCGAACTTGGAAGTGGAAAGCAACCAGTCTTGGCGCAGCTGGACACAGGCAGCAGCGATCTGATCTTTGCGCAAAAGAACAGCGCTATTTGCGAGAAACAACGAGAAGACTGTCAGGATATACCTGCGGGCGCTGGCGCATTCGATCCTGAGGTATCGAGAGACACCGAAAATTTACGAATCCCATTCAATACATCCTTTGTTAGCGGAGAGAGCTTCATAGGGAATTTCATTAAGACCTCGATCTCTTTCGGCTCTAGTACCGTTACGGAAACACAGGTCGGGCTATACAACGATGGAAACCAGCCTGGTAACCCGCCACTTTATCCTATTTTCGGCTCTGGGTCCCTCGACAAGGAAGGGGCAGACGATATCTATCCCAATATCCCGCAACGAATGAAGGATACAGGGGTAATAAATACTAATGCGTACAGTGTCTACCTGAACGATTTTCGTGAGTCACAAGGCAACGCGGCAATGGGTTCAATCTGCTGACGATAGTTGCGCGTCAGGTGGATCAAATGGTAGTATCTTATTTGGCGGAGTTGACCGAGCGAAATTTGAGGGAGAGCTTCAAGATGTCCCATTAATCAAGGCTACGGATGTGATAGGTGACACCATGGTTGAGTTTAGCTCCTTACAGCTCTTACCAGGTAGTCGAAATAACCAAACCGCGAGAACAACCTCAAACTGCACAATGCAGCCGGTCAATCTTTCACCAGAAAGGCCTCTTCCCCCAGCTTTCTTGGATACCGGCGGTCAACAAATCTCTCTGCCTGCCGATGTCGTCCAGCGTGCCGCCAAGATGCTCGGTGCTCCGTTCGACGAGAAAAACGGCATGGGCCCGATAGACTGCCGCCTCGCCTATAGTGGAGCCGCTTTACAATTCGGCTTCAATCAAAATAAAGCCATCATCAAGGTGCCGCTCGACATGACGCTGAATGCCGAGGCTTTGGCCAAGGATAACGTCTGCCTTCCAGATGTCATTGTAGCAGAAGGCGAGGATGCCAACGTTGCCACGCTTGGCCCTGCTATGATGCAGGCGGCTTACGTTGTCCACGATTTCGACCAAGGAAAGTTGATGATGGCCCAGGCCAGGTTCAACGTCACCGAGTCAAATGTTGAGGAGCTTCCGGTGTTCGCAGGAAGCAAACAGCAGGACGAAATTGAAGCTCGAGCACGGAAGGATCGCAGCAAAGCAACCCAAAACAAGTCCGAGACCGACGCTGGGCAGTGTAGCGGAAGAAACTTTAAGAAAAGGGAAGTGTTTAGCTCAGACCGCCTTGCGCGCAAACGACAACAAGTTGCTGAAACACTGCGACGACGTAATGAGAGGTTACAACGGCGGGACGAGAGAATGCAATGGGTGCGGGCTCTGAAACGTTTCTAGTCTCTCTTCACATATTTCTCGACAATATATTAGATGCAGGCGATCCAGTTTCATAAGACGCATGTGGGCTTCACAAGCGCAAGCCAATACGGATTTCGCTCTCATGATTGCTGCAAATGGTGTTGCCAGCGACATGCGTTGTTTAGTTTAGAGTAGCGTTCAACGAACCTCAAGTCGCACCATCTCAACGACTTGGCTGCGCAATAGTCAGACAGTGAAATAGCTTCTGAGTTCTTCTGCTGTCTACGTCTCGTATAGGAACTCAGTGCTATTTCATAGTGGCTAAGCTGCATTCTTTTGCGCGAGCTCCTAGACCTTGGTATTGAACCGGGGCACATTTGGTCGATTTGCAGTCCCTCCAACGACGCTACATGTACTTGACGCGTCCCTGCGCTCTTGGTCAATGGCAAGCCTTGAAGCATCCGACAGTCGTCCTTACATTCACAACACTGAGCCTCAATGGGTTTGAAACGGCCACACCAAAGTTTCGTGTCACAATTACAAATTTTCGTTCGACGCAATTTCTTGATGGAGATAGAAGAGGCGTTCGGCCAAAGTGCTAATGCACTAAGCTGGGAGTCAATGTCCGTTTTCGGTGCAGATAGGTGTTTTCTTGATCTTGAATTTTCTTTGGCTTGCGCAGGTAGTTCCTAAATGTGATTTCGTGTGCGTTCATCTCGTTCATTGACCTACTTAGGGGGCCTACAACTCGGTCCCAAACCGCTCCTACCCACAGTGGCTCTCACGGAGCCGGCGGGCCTGAGAGTGCTCGCGTTGTACATGCAATGGATGGTCAGTCTGCTGTGTAAGTAACCGTTCGCACATGCGATTTCCTAAGTTGGTAATAGAGTGGAAAGCCCATGAAGTACCCTGGTGGTTTCAAATCCAACACTAGCTTGCCTGTCGGCTGCGGCTCTATCCGGGAAACAAAACTCGTTTACGTTTCAAGAACTTGATCTCGAGGGAATGGGAAAGCATTGAACGGTCGGAACCAGCGGAGGTTAGCGCTGGGCTTACTAGTCAGACAACCTCTGACAACATTGAAGGTGACCTGGGCAAGGGGCCTTACCCTTCGAAGGCTTCATGGCTGCCCCTATCATGTTTCAAGGCTATCGGAACTCCAAAATGATACACAAGGTCTTCTAGGACTGGAGAATCGTAGGTTTCAAGGGACTTCACGTTAGTTCAACTTTCACACGAACGACGGTACTGCCCACGCCTCCGCAAGCAGATACAAATACAAAGGCCGGCGCTCAGGGTTGAATACTTTGCTTCCGGACCAATCCATACACATTTTCAGAATCTTGAAGAAACTGAATTCCTGATTCGTTCTGTAGATCATCCTTGCAAGTTCACAATGGGAAGCATACCGAAGAACATCTCCTTTGAAGGTCAGTGGTTCGCTCTTGTCCCGTAAGCAGACTGGACTCAGGATACTAACAATGGACAGATTATCTTGAGCTGTCGGCGCTGGTTTTTGAATGGGCTGACAGCTATGACGCCAAGGTATATTAGTGCAGCACTTATAAGGAACGCTACATTTCGCAATTGCCGAGGTTTGCTAACTTATACATGCAGGATTGGTCACGGTTGCGCAACATAATCGCGCCCACGCTCTACGTCGATTATTCCAAGATCGGCAAGGGGGTATGGAACGACATGTCCGACGAAGAGTTCATGACCATGGTTACCGATGAAGGATTTCTTGGCGACCCTTGTGTAAAGACACAGCATTTAATTGGGGCAACCCGCTGGGAGCGAATCTCAGACACAGAGGTTATAGGGAATCATCAGCTCAGGGCTGCTCACCAAGTGTATACGGCGCCAGACCTAAAAACTGTCAAACTCAAGGGCCACGGTCATGCGACGAATCGGCATTTCTACAAGAAGGTGGATGGCGTTTGGAAATTCGCAGGCCTTGCTCCACTTGTGCGGTGGAACGAACACGACTTTGAGAAGGTGTTCAAGGGGTCTTACAAAGACTGAACCTCACAAAACAGGGAAGTACATTTTGCATGGAATCGAAGGACAAGAATCATCAGCATAGCGAGCAAAGTCCCTTCTTGGCGGTTGTTAACGAAAAGGTTATTGACGGTAAAAAAAGTCAAATCTATTAGTAGAATAATGGGAATAATTCAACGAATGGATGTATGCGCTAAAACATGGCATTCTGCTCGTATTGGCAATGGCTGGTGACGTTTGACATTTGTGGCCATTCCATCATATGATTTGGTCGAGCTTTGCACACCAACAACGCATAAGTCTAACCCAGACGATGTTTTGACAAGTCCTGTTGAGTGGAGCAAAACCAGCAGTGTGGCAATCGCTCGGCCCGGTGACAGCTTCCAGTCATACCGGAGCACAGATTCAGGGCTCGGACCTCTCGCGCAGCTCTAACAAACCTTACCCATACCCGACCTTTCCCGTCAGGGTAAGCGATGGTGTAAACGGGGAACAAGAGCTCAGGGTCACGAGGGTCGTGCTCAAGAAATCTGATGCACTAGCTATCAAGTGCCAGTGCGGCACAAGAAAGGTAGAATCGACGGCCCGTGTCTGGTGTCTGCGCCAAGCAAAACCCCTAGCCTCACCTCTTGCTCATGTATTCTTGGGGGTTTGCTCCTTTTGTGTTCTGACATGTTTCAAGGCTTTTGCCCTGCTACCTTCTTTCCCAAAAATAGAGTGAAGCTGTTCCGTTTGCACTGAAACGGTCCTGACGCTTGGTCCTCTCAGCTGAGCCTCTTGGGAAGCGCAAAAGGTGCACATGAAAGGCAACCGGAACCTCCCTTCACCTTCGGCTCCAGAAACACTTCGGAGATATTGTACAACAAGGAGTTGCTTTCATCACTTTCTCAATCCCCATTCATTGGAAACATGACTGCAGTACTAGATCAGGCATACACCCTCAAGGGCAAGGTAGCTCTCGTCACTGGAGCCGATGAAAGCTTAGGACGCGCCATCGCCATTCAGTTGGCTCAGCGCGGAGCGTCCGTCGCAGTCATTTTCAGTCAAGGCGAGCATGCCGCAAATGAAGTTGTTGCGGCGATCGAGAAGGCAGGTAGCCGCGCCGTGGCAATGAAGGCGGACGTCGCCAAGGTCACAGAAGTGGCGCGCCTGTTCGACGATACTGTCAAGCACCTAGGTCGTCTCGACATTATTGTTTCCAATCCAGCAGCAACGGATGTCTTCAAGGCAGAAGGCGAGGTATCAGAAGAAGACTTTGATCGTGTCTTCAATCTCAACACCCGTGCACAGTTCTTCATTGCTCAGCTTGGATACAAACACCTACAGGAAAACGGCCGCATCATCTTGACCTCTTCCATTGCTCCTCCCAAAGCAGGGGCTGGATTCCATGCCCTCCACGTGGGAAGCAAGGCGGCAGTTGAAGGTTTCACGCGCAGTTTTGCCCTTGATTGTGGGCCCAAGAGAGTGACGGTTAATGCCATCTCGCCCGGCACCACGAAGACCGATCCCAATGACAAGTATGTGGACATCCAGACGCTTCATCCCCTCTTGAGTGTTGCTGATAGCCTCAGAAACGCTTGGCACTATTCGTCAAGTGCAACCGCTACGCAATCCGTGAGCAGTATCAGCCCGCTCAGGACGGTGGCAGCGCCTCAGGATGTCGGCAAGGTTGTGGCATTCCTGTCGCATAGCGACAGCGAGTGGATTAACGGTAAAACAATCCTTCTGATGATTTGTGCTATTTAGCTGACCTTTTTCAAGGCCAAATCATTCCCACATGCGGTGCGCTGTCATGAACAGTCGTCATTATCACTATTTCGTGAGACCTCGCATGGATGAGAAACAATGGGCGATAACACGTTCTGTACTGCCACGGGGATTTGCATTTTGCTTTCTTTGGCAGTTTTTTAAAAGTATCCAAGTTCACTCCAATGATGTAGTAATAGCTTCGCCTTAACAGCAGTGTTTAATTGTGAGATGCTCGTGTGCATCATCGACCTTCTTAGATTTCGTGACGAGCCACTAGTTAACTCAACGCCGAATCTGTTTCAATCCTTGACGACTGGAACGCCGGCAGTCTATTGCAATTTCTTCATAATCTCGTTCAGTTCGTACCGTGCCATATCATGCAGTTTTCACATGATTCCATCGCTCAGAGATCAAGTCTGCCGCCTGCTCGGCTAAAGCGTAGCTGACGACCTGGTAGTGAGCGCCAATGGGACACGGCAGGACATTGACGTCGGCTACTCTCAGTCGCTCGAGACCTTTCAACTGTAGGCTTGTATCCAAGACTTTTCCCATAGCAGCACTTCCCGTAGGATGAAACCAAGATGCGCCGAATGATCTAATTCGAGCGTCGATGTCCTCACCGAGCTTCTGGTGCTCAGTGGGCGTACCCTCTCTGGGACGAATTCGTCTTCATGATAGACCGACCCGCGCAACTTTCAACTTCTCCAAGGGCCAGTCTTGCGGCCTCGCGCATAACTACTTTGTCTGCTTTGTGGCGAAGTAGTTGGGGTCGATGAGCGTATCATCCTCCGGATCAACTGAACGAGGTGTACACTTCCCCGATTTGATGTTGGCAGAAGATTAAGAGCGTCAAGAGTAATGCATGTCCGGTCAAAGGAAGCCGTCACGTCTGTCAAAGGTGCTACTGCCGGGGTGTACATCGGAACAACCTTCTCCAACGTTAGCGAGCGTCTTCGCCAAGAAAATCGACCCTGGGTAAGCTCTACCCCGATACCTTTGCTTTCGTCGAAAACAACTCTCTTGGCAATGGCATTAAGCACGACGTCTACCCCTTTCAATCCATCGGCCTTGCCGGCTGGCTGACTTTTGCCGTTTCGCCAATTCTCTTCGTATGGTGAGTTCCAACTGGCCATCCAACGTTCAGGTCCAAGATCATCTCGAGATCAGAGGACTCTAAGAATGCCGCACGCATTTTCTCATGCACCGCATAGTCCCTCGCTAAGGCAGTAGAGTGAATAGGTTCGCCGTAGCCGTGCTGATCACGGTCCCGGCTCGATGGGTCCAGTCATGGTACGCCTCTGGTCTCTCGAAGTACGGCAGCATCCCCGAATATCTTCAACGCGGATCATTGACGAGAGTCGCCCAACGATCGTAGTCGCATGCCCCTCCTCTCGTCCACATCGCGTAATTAACGCAGTTTGATCCTCATAATAGTTTGCCTTCAGTGTTGTAAACTTGTCGCCCATTGTACGCCTGCTGGGGTACCGCCTTATAGTTATATTCAAAGTGACCACTGTGCAGCTTGAAAGTGGCCATCGGATCCGTGATGAGGGGATTGTTGTGCTCATCAGGGCCAGCTTCCAGTAAGGTGATGGATGATGCTGGTAATGCGTCCTTAAGACGAGTTACCAATACGCAGCCAGTGAGACGGCCGTCGACAATAACGAAATCACGTTGAAGGGACACCTTGTTGATGGATGAGATCATTAGTTGTGCTTCAACGGAAATAAGACCTCAATGACCTCTCATTTGAGGACCGCCTTCCGAAAATGAATACTTGCTGCTGACGGGTGCTACTTTGTTATATACTTTGCTATCCAGATATCATATGCGAAGCGAACGGAATGCGTCAGCACCATCACCATCTAAGGACTAAATTCTCACATAATTTGTTTGCAGTAGCGCATCATTGCATGATCTCAACCGAGAAACTTAGGCCTACATATATCTCCAATCATTATAACATGTTGACGTATACGCAACTCAACGATCCAACGTCGAGTGGCCATACAATGCTTTTGTAAGGCACTTGTGCGGTTTTATATCCAGAGCAATTTCTGCAGCTACTTGAGGCCAATCCTTGCCAATTTCAATTTCTATCCAAAAGCACGTCCTAATATAATCCAGGTAGAGACTTACAGAGGGGCCTGGATAATTGCTGTACAAGAAGCTCCAACGAAGGCTACCTTTAGATAAAAACTCCCAGTCGCTGTCTAGTCCGCCTTTCTGACACGCTTCAGCTCATGTCAAGGCTGACCCACGGTTATTCGTCATTCACACTCTACCAACCCGTACGACATACACTTGCGAAGAGCTGGCTGACGGTATCACAGAAAGCTGACAGCATCGACCCGTGTCTATTATTTTGCTTTTGTGCTTCGGCTTGGTCGTGAACAAAGTCGGGCTAAATGCCCTATACATCGTTGAAGTAGATTTTCATGAAGCCGCCGTTTGCTATCATATCTCCCATTCTACGACTGGGACTAGGCCTACCTTCCCGCCCTGATAGAGAAGATGGCACAAACTGCAGTATTTTACCATACACATTACGTGCTATACCCCTTGAGCTTCTGCTCGTTAGCATCTACTGCAAATGTTGAGACACCGAGATGGCAGGATTTGCGTAATTCGGCATCATAATCGCATTTCTTCTATGTTCAAGATCTCATCCGCCAAAATCTATATCGAACCAATTCCAGATATAGGCCATGTTGTCCCTGTCCTCCCAGAAAGATTCCCGGAGCCCTGGCCGTTGCAAGCGAAGAGGCCATCGTGGGCAGACTTCGGGGATTCCGATACATGTACGGAGTCCATTACATGTACGAAGAGGTTACCTGAGTTCGCCCTGCAGAAGACCCCGGCTACACACAGTATAGTTCCACAGCCTTGAAGAACGTGTGGTGACATGCTCAGGGCGAGTTCCTGACGCACTGAGAGACTGTAGGCAAGATACTTAGATATCGTGAGACCGCTTTCGCTATGGATGACTCATTATGTGTATAGCCGTCATTCTCAAATCTCAAGTTCCCTATGCGCTCACCTTTTCAATTCGGGCCCTCTCTCGTTACGCCTTTATCCTCCTCGGGCTAACTTATCAAGGTCCAGAACGCATTACCGCCAAGCCCGCGCGAATCCACAGGGTCATTACGAGAATGATGCCTGTACCCCAGAAGGCTGATCGCACATTGGCCCACTTTCGGTTCGTCTGTAGGTGAATGTAGACAAAGACGAAGCCCACGCGCGATAGAACGTAACCGATGCTCAAAGCATTTAACTCTGAGATGCTCAGGCCCGCAATGTTACCAGCCACAACGGCAGCGGCGTAAAAACCCAATGTTTCGAATCCGTTTTGTGAGGCGCTTTCAGCACGAAAGATTCGATCCTTCGTCTAATTTTGTACGAAAAAATGTTAGTCTATCTTGAACAGTGCATGTGGGCACGATCCAGCGGCTAGGCTTGGCGATCGACCCTTGCAGGTCCAAGGTCGAAATCCGATGAGTCCGAGAACCACTCACAGCTTTGCTCAAAGCTTCACTTTTGCCGACATTGTCTCGGAAGCCTCTAGGATTCGCGTTGTCGTATGCTCCCCGGGATAAAATGCCTGTCGCATACATATGGGGTGCCATGCATGACAGAAATAAAGCGGCGGGAACCTTGATTGCAGCATAGTCAGCCAGAGGTGTCGCGCGAGAATTCCTATCCCATTGTAGTAACATGCAAGGGATGACGGGATTTTGGCGCAAGCAGGGAACGTACGGTCAACAGCGACACATTTTGCGTCAAATTGATACCAATTAGGGAAGCCATTTCGAAGATACAAGTCTGCTCGAGGTGCGAAGTACTCAATGATGTTGTATTATTCTTCGGATGATTGGAAAGGTTTCTTGTGCTAAAAGAGGTTTCGCAGTGTCAGTGAGCTGGTACTGAGGGTTATTTGTATCCAACATTTGCGCAATGAGTCTGTCTATCCTGACTGGACGTGCGCGTTTGCATTCTTGAATACCTGAATACTTGAAACAACTCACCCGGGAGCTGATCACCTTTCCCTCATACTTGCGGGAACCAAGGTTCATCCGGTAGCTTGGGGCTCGTTTCAGGGACTCCGGCAAGGAGAAAAAAATAATGAGGGCGAATGCTCTTAGCCCAGAAATGGGGCTGCGACTTAGACACCTTGCTTGCTGTAGCCCGTGCATCAGCTGGACCGCACTAGCCAGTGCAACTGTTCCATCTGTGCGACGTCTGCAAGTGCGACTTCCAGAGGTTTACGTACCTTTGCACCATCGTACGTACGAAGGATATGACCTTCATCATGCCATTGGCGTTGTGGGTGAGAATGCACCCAGGCGGCTCAAATTCAAGTTTCCCCTCAACGATTTGATAACTACTAACCCGTGAACTGTGAAATATGATGTGATACAGTAGATGCGTAATTATGCGGGCAACCTGAAATAGGAGCCACTGGCACCATTGGCTCCAGATCATTGTCTGAATCATTTCTTCATAGCGTGACGTTTGATGCCGCGCAGCAGTGATCCAGAAGACATTTACATGTAACTATTTCGGGAATATCATGTGGGAAAACTCAAGTTGAGAAAGGGATCTCTTGTCTCCATCTGGCAGGAACGACAAGAACAAGAAATGCAATCACATTCACCACACGCAACGCCGTTTGTAGCAGTTTTTGCAAACCGTACGCGCCAAGGAAGCAGGAACCTCTGTAGCACGCACTTGCGCTTCGATGCCTCACCCTCTTGTGCTCGTGGCTAGCTCCAAAGAATTTACGGAATGAGTTTATTCCAGTCTCCATATTGTCTGGCATAATTGGCGACAGTACATGTAACAATGAAATCGACGACGTTAAAACTCATAAATGTATGTCATTTCTCAGCCTCTGTAGGGATTCAAGGGCAGGCAAGTGTCGTTTAGCTGTAATACCGGAGACTCCGGCATTATACATGTAACCGGTGTTGAAATGTTTCCTACATAACATGACCATGTATGTAGGTGATGTTTCCATTGTTCCCTGTTATGGCGGATTGAATACAAAGTGAAATGTTTAAAAAACCCCATGACATGGTTCTAACCCTATCTTGCGTCTGATCTCTTCCCTTCTTAAACATCTGCTCCTCCGTTTACCGGGATTATTTGCCCTTAGTGTTCCGTTAGTCTCATTACTCTTCAAGAGCGTTAGTTCAGGATTCTCACCGTTGACGCATTCTGCGTCTTGACTTGTCAGGAACGCAATGGCTTTCCCAATGTCCTCTGGCACCGCGCATCGCTTCAGGGGACTTCCATCCGCCAATGCGGCTTCAATCTCCTCGAGTGATGATTCTTTATTACATCCGGGCGCGTACCGCCAAGAGTTTGCGAGCCACATGTCACTCTTGACACCAGCAGGTGCAATAGCATTGACGGTGCATTGCTTGCGTTGGAAGTCTGCTGCGAGACACCGGGTAATGCCCTCAACCGCCGACTTACTCCCCGCATACAAGGAATGCCCGGGGACACCTAGGCCTGCTGCGATTGAGGACATGAGAATGACCCGTCCCCCAGGCTGGATGTGGGTGAAGGCGTAGCGAGCCACAAAGAATTGGGCACGAGTGTTAAGGTTAAAGACGGCATCAAATTCTTCAACCGTAGTCTCCTCGAGAGGACAGAAGCTCTCCATGCCTGAGTTGGACACAACAATATCCAGGCGGCCAAAATGCTGGACGACTTGCTGGAACATTTGCTCGATCTGGGGTACCTTGGTGATGTCGGCTTCGAACGCTGCGGCGTCAACTCCCAGCTCCTTGATTCGCTGAACTTGGTCCAAGGCGGGTTGTTTGCTACGTCCGTAGTTGATTGCGACTGAAGCTCCTCTTTTGGCGAGTTCGAGCGCAATGCCTGCTCCGATGCCGCGGCCGCCTCCAGTGACAACAGCCACCTTGCCGCCCAGCGTTTGTGGTAGAGGTTGCGAGGCAGTCATCATGGATACACTTGATGGCGAAGGAGGTACGCGCGGTTTCGTATGCGCTATATATAACGTGAAGGGCCCATTTCTGGCTATAGATGGAGGTTGAACCAAAACTCTCAAGTCCGGTCAAATCTCGTGGCAGTCTGAGGGCCGTCAACGGGGACGTGCAAGGGGGAGTGTGCGCGAGGAGCTTGGAGAAGACCCAGGGGATGTCAGTGCAGCGGCCTAAGCGGAGGTAAGTTCTACCAAACCCCTCTTTCCACACGACTAACTCGCAGGCCTAGTTCGATTTCATCTCCATGAGCGGTCAGTGCGATTTTCTTCTCGTCCAGAGAACGATGAGGTTAGCTTCGCTTCCATGTCTCTTGGTGTAAAAGGGCTCTCCAGCAAGAACCGCATTCGGTAAAGGTTGAATTTGAGACAACGTCTCCCCCACGTCCCCCACACGCACTTGAAACTGTCAATATGATACGACACTCGAAGTAACCATGCTATTTTTGGTCTTGTTTTCGGTCAGAAGATCACGCGAGCGGTTACACGATATTCTTCAGATGACTAAAATACATCCATTTCAATGTTCTATCGAGGGACTATAATGGCTAAACTGTCGCAAATTTTCGTAGCAAGGAAAATACTCGTTGACCGTCGGGAGCTTCGAAGTGTGGAAGATGGATGCCGAGGGGCGTTTGCAGCGGCGGCGTTGCTTTGTCTCCTGTGTCTGTGGTCGTATAATTGCCGGGCTGAAGCGCGTCAAAAGTTAAGTTGTGGTCGCCTCGGACTTGTTTTTGTAGAAGAAACCAGGCAAGCATATGCAATCTAGCCATGGCAGCAAGCGAGGCCATGGGGTACTCGCCGGGACTGACACGACATGGAAAGCACAAGGCCAAGTGTGGTTTCTTTAATTCGAGGAATATGTAGCTCGTGTCGGAGCCCCTGGCCTGTGATGCAGTTGTGGCCATTAACAGAGCGTGTTTTCTTTCCAGGTTTGCTGTTTATGACTTCTGACAGACGGCAGCAACCTTGACCTCTGTGTTTGGATTTACCTTCCGCTTCCCCTGCCCGCGAGCTTGTGTTCGCTGCTCGTATACGTAGGCCATTTTTATGAGCTGCTCTTCGGACCATCGTGGACCCAGAAAGCTTAGTCCAAACGGTATCGCTGGGCCCGTGTCTACCAGATCGCCAGGACTATTGGTGATGGGAGCTGATTCAGGGTAGAAACCCATCGGCACCGTGACACCTGGGCCTCCACTTGGAGCAAGAAACTGGGGTCCGATAGACGTAGGTAGCACGACGGCGTTGAGCTGCTGGGACTCGAGCGCGAACTGGAGGCCTTGGGTTTTCTCCATTGCTGTGAGGCTCTGGAACATGGTCCAGAACCGAGGGTCGGTGTTGGGAAATCCAATATTGTCAATGACATTATCCCATAAGGAGACCGAGAATTGGGGGAATTGCTCGACCGGTGTCGTTTTGGTGTACTCGCGTAGTTGACGAAGGTCAGTGATGTTATTCGGATTGGTTGCGAGCTTGGCGAAGTATCCGGCAATGTTGGTCATGAAGTCGGAAGAGAGCATGGTAATGAAATCGTCCATATTCCCCGGAAAGGTGAAGTCAGTGTCCACGATTGTGGCGCCAGCCTCCTGCAAGACTCGGACACTTTCGTTGAAGGCATTCAGTTCAGCCGAGGAACTAGGTGGAACCTGCGCTAAGAGCTTCCACGGCACTCCAATTTTGACATTGAGACTTTCATTCTTGCACGCCGCCACATAGTCAGGAATAGCAGGGATGGCGGACGTATAGTTGTCGTTTGTATCCTGGCCAGCAATGGCTTGGAGGACGTATGCGGCGTCTTTGACCGTGCGCGCCATTGGCCCGACAGTGTCCAAGTGTTCAGAAACCGGGATCAGCAAGTCGCGCGAGGTCAAGCCGACCGTCGGTTTGATGCCCACAATATTATTGCGGTGCGAGGGTCCCAAGAGCGATCCCCAGGTCTCTGTGCCGATGCAAGCAGCTGCCAGGCCGAGATCTGTTGCTGAGCCGCTCCCGCTTGAGCTTCCGTTCGGGTCTTGGTTGTCATGATATGCACCGTGAACCTGGCCGCCGTGCGATGACCAGCCGCTTGGTAAGTCGAAAGAGCGATAGAAGGACCACTGGCTGAGGTTCGCCTTGCCGAGGATGATGGCACCAGCGTCCCGGAGCTTGTTAACAACGGTAGAATCCCGCGGAACAGTCGCCCCAATCAGTGCATGCGACCCGGCTATGAACCATCAAGTCAGCCAAAACGATCATTCGAGTGAGTTGGTGGGACGAATGTGGAAGTTACGGACCAGTGTTGTTCATTGCATCCTTGGTGGCGAGATTATTCTTCAGCAAGATTGGCACCCCATGAAGCGGACTAATAATCGTGCGTTTCATTAGCTATGATGCCGCCATGGAGCATTGTGAAATTGTGAGGCAAACTTACCCTCGAATCTTATTTTCGGCGCGCTCCTGGTCGAGCTGTTTCGCGATTTTGATTGCATCTGGATTGACTTCTGTCACAGCCTGGACCATTCCATTGACTTCTCCAATGCGCCCTGTATATGCCTTCAGAGATACGTGTCTGGTTAGCAAGCCATCGCGCATTCGCTATTATGAGGGAACATACCTCGACAAGGGCTTCGCTTGAGAAACACCCCTCTTGCAGACCGCGCTGTATATCATCAAGTGTGAGATCGACGACGTTCGGGACCGCAAAGCCTTGGTGAAACTAGTCAGCACTTGATCGAGTATATCGGGCTTTCCTGTTCCTACCCGATGCAATGGAGCAGAAAGCCACTGCGACTGAAAGAGCACGCAGCAGGGCCATCTTGATTTAGGTTCCTCAAGATGTCCGGTTAGCTGCAGTTTAGAATCAAATGTCGGTGACGCGAAGTTCAATTCCGTCGTACACAGGTGCAGCACAGATTAAGACACGATCTGAGCCAGTACACGGGACGGGAACGCGAAATATAAATCTGGAAATTTATGGCTTGATTCACGACTTCCTGTAAAGCAGTGGGTACATTCATGTGGCGAGGTTGGACCTTTGGTTCTGCATGACAGGCGCCCCGAGTATGTCCACGTCAAGGCCTGCTTCATGCATGACAATGCTGGCCACATTGAATATGAGAAGACTTTGGCAAGAGATGCATTTTGAACGGACAGCTACATGATTCGTGCGCATAAAGTCTTGGCCGAGTCATCCTTGCCCTTAGACAGCGTGTCGTATAGCTTCCGGCGCGACCTTCCTCCTTCACTTTACCTGAAGCTTAGCTCTAAGCCTCTAACTGACCACGGAAAGTGGGTTCATGTGGCCTAACCGCCCTACAGGCCACCCAAGGCTGCCGAGACCACAAAGGCGGGTGCGAGAGGCAGAGGCAAGTACGAATAAGAGCAGAAACGAGCAAGAGGCGGCGAGCAATGGCGGCGAGCAATGGCGGCGATTAAGAGGCAGGCACAAGGGCAGGCAGACACGAGCAAGAGGGTGACACGAGTAAAAGGCAGACACGAGCAAGAGACGGCGAGTAAAGGCGGCGAGTAAAGGCGGCCTAAGAGGCAAGGTAGGCGCGAGTAATAGAGGCCTCTACTCCGTAGTCTCCCTCCAACTCTCGCCCATGCCTCTTACAGTAGTCGCCGCCTTTGCTCGCCGCCTCTTGCTCGTTTCTGCCTCTTATTCGTGCCTGCCTCTTAGTCGCGCCTGCCTCTTAATCGCCGCCTCTACTCGCCACCTCTTGCTCGTGCCTGCCAGGAAGCCCGTGTGGCTAGTAACCACACTGACCCACTTTCCACTTTCCGTGGTCAAATAGCCAGCCCAGGTTTTAGGAACAGGCAAGAGGCCGAGTCCGTCCGCCCACGTCTTGCTCCGGCGTAAGGGTCCGGAAATGCAAAGCATCGCATCGCTGGTGTCAATCCTGCCACTAAAGAGTTTGGCACCTTCGGCAAGCGCAATTCGAGAGCATAGACTGCCGCATCGCCTGAGCAGACAGCGCGCTTTTGGTAGAACATGAAATCAGTGGAGTAGTGGAAACTTCCGACACATAATAGCTACGTCAATCTAGGGTCAACCTCGTGTTCGGTCGCAAGACTAACCCAAGGACTTGCTGTAAGACGTAGGTACATAAAATACATGAAGCATCGGGCATTTCCTCGGCAACTTTCTGCTTGAAAGTTGAAGACATTGTTCTACATATATTGGAAGGCTGCGTTGGTTGTCACACTTTTTACCTTGCCTGGCCAGGAGAAAGATTTTGAGTATTTCGTAGTGCCGTGCAAATGGCCGTATCTGCTTGCTTGGTTTCTCGCCAATCCTGACGCTGCGTATCCGCTGCAGCGGCCGTTTGTCCTCGGGCCGACAAACTGACTGGCGTACTTTCCGGGCAAGCTAGCTGAAAGGTGGCTACTTTCTCCGTTGTCTCAGCTGCCTTCACCTGGGTCCAAGTATGCAGGTAGGCAGGTCATGATACACGAGTCAACAGCTATTTGTGTCGCTTGTCGGGAGACTCGAGTCCAGAGTATCATTGGCTGCGAATACACTGCTGAGTCCGACGTCGGCTTCTGATGCCGGTCGTCGTCGATACCGGCCACCTTGCTATAGTCTGCCTTATTGCGTCATGAACTCGTTTTTATTGTGCCGTTTCTGACAAGGATAAGTCCATCTCCTGATAGGAGGGACTCGAGGGAGCAGTTTGCTAGCTGCAGAGTTTCGGCAGTGCTCGAATCAAGATGCCATAACCTTTTCATGGTCTTTGAAATCCACTACATCAATGATGCATTTAAATCTGCCCAAGTAGCCCATAATCTTGGTTCATTCCAGTTATGCTCGCGGAGTGATTCCTCGAGCTGTGACAGTGCTTTATATGTTGCGCAAGTAGTTGCGCAACTAGGAGACGTGCCCGAGTGGCATTTTGAACCATGTTTTCCTCTGCAAGACCCAGCATTCAATTTTTTAACAAGGGGCGGTGGTTTGCGGACAGAGCCTCCAATGTTGAAAACTGGCAACGAGGCTGTCGCGGAATATAACCATCATTGATTGCGCTGTTGTTCTTCACTGCCTTGGCTACAGGGTAGCTTGCGTAAAATGCGCAGCCACTTGATCCCACACTGCTCGTCCCCACTTTGCACCATTTTTGAGCCTCTTCGTCTTGACAGCGTTCGACCATCGACATGGCTGCTCCACCGCTCGTCAAGCTTGCCGTCCTGATTGATGCCGACAATGCGCAGCCCGCTCTTGCCGGTTCTCTTCTCGCCGAGATTGCCCACTATGGGACACCGTTTGCAAAGCGAGCCTACGGCGACTGGACCGGCACCCGTCTGAAAGGCTGGAAAGAACAACTTTTGGTCCACTCCATCCAGCCCATCCAGCAGTTCGCCTATACGCAGGGGAAAACTGCTACAGACGCCGCCATGATTATCGATGCCATGGACTTGCTCTATACGAAACGCTTCGATGCCTTCTGTCTCGTGTCGAGCGACTGCGGCTTCACCCGTCTGGCTTCGCGCATCCGCGAGTCGGGTATCGTCGTCTACGGCTGCGGTGACCGGGATACGCCGCGTCCATTCATCGCCGCCTGCTCCAAGTTCATCTTTGTGGAGAATGCGGCACCAGTCGAGGAGCCCGCCCCGCCACGATCCAACCAGTCTACCGCGGTTCTCGCCGAGGCTTCTCATGGCGTCGACAATTGGCGTCTGACGGAGACTTGGCTACGAGACGCGGTGGAAGCCACCTCGGGCGACGACGGATGGGCTAATCTGGCCGTTGTCGGGGGACTCGTCAGTAAACGGCACCCGGATTTTGACCCGCGGTCACACGGATACGCAAAACTCAGCGAAATGATCCAGGATTTGGGCATATTTGAGGTCACTAGCCGCTTCCCGGCGCCAGGCAAGACTGCTGTCATGTACGCTCGCGAGAAGCGGACTTGATCATTGGGAATCCTGCAAGAACGTGAATCCTGCTTGAAACGTGGAAACGTCCAAAGTCATTGAGACCTGCTCAAAGCCAGCTGGCCACCTGCTAGGCGCAATGAGATGTCTAAATCACAAAAGCTTTTCAAATGCCACCTCAAATAAAGCACGAGCTGGACGTGCAAAGGACGCTGGCTGACGTCAACACGAATCTCTGAATTTCTCCACGTATTTTCAATCTGCCCTGAACGAGTACCGTGGCAAGCCACGAACTTCGCATTACACGCAACGGCGAATCCCTCAAACTTAGATTAACTTCGCTTTATTGATGCGGGGGTTCGGCTATTTGCAGTCCAGGACCGATTTTAATTAAGTTGTGGTGCCCATTTACCGAAAACCCGCCCGTCTCGCAGAGCGAGTGCCTTTAGGCCGTGATTACATGAATGCCCTCTATCAATTAATTATTTGTCTTCTCGTCGATTGTAAAGGTGTATCCTCCCTCAGCGTCGGGAGGAATATCCCAAAGGCAGTATCGAGGTGTTCTCATACTAGTAAATTGAATTAGTAAATGAATGGCTCAGCATTTAACCCTTGCGAGCCCGGACTTACCTCCAAAGCCAGTTTGCCATGCACATATTTTTGCAGTTCTTGGCCAGCAGGGCCACGTTCTCCCCATGCGGTGTATCGGCAAAGCTCTTGATTGCCGCGTCGGCGGCCTGGTTGACAGCCGCAATCTCGTTCTGGACCCTGCTGACAGCGGCATCCAATCCTCGCTGGGCATTGCCGTGGGCGAGGAGGACGACCAAGTTCTCGACAAAGCCTTCCTTGACTTCCTTTCGCATGCTCACGATATCATTGATAATCCAGACGACAGCGACTGTGGCGCGGTACAGTTCGCGCATCTCAGGAGACGTCATGACCTGCTCCGGCACATTGAGACCATTTCCGAACTCGAAGTTTTCGACGACTTGCATCATGCAGGATGATTCAACCCGATATCCCAAGTACTCTTCGAGCGAAGGGGCACGACCGGCGCGGCGGTTCATTGCCTCTTGGCGATATCCCTCCAGTGTGGCGATGGCCTCTTTGGCAAGACGGGCACGGTATTCGCGATTCTCGCTGTAGGCCTGGGACACAACACCGGCGTACTCCGCAAAGGAGACGACTGCATCGTGGTCACGGTACTTGATTGCTTGGTTCTCTCCTTCGGGGAGCAAACCCAGACTGCGCTTGATGTAATCGATGCAGTCGGCGAATAGCGTGTTGAGAGCCTCAAAGTCGAAGTTGTGTTCCAGGGAATATTGGTCAATCATGTCATCAATGATGAACATCCACGCCTGGAAAGACGTCAATGCCTCGATCCGCTGGCGCGGTGCGTATGGATACCAGCCGGAAAGTTGGTCTGACAGCATGGCCTTGGTCAGACGCTGGCGAACCGTTTCATTGATGCTGTGCCTAGAGACTTGTCGTCAGCTTGACTTCTGATAGACGGAAAAAGGACTCTTTACCTCTGGATAATTTCTAGAATTTTGCCATCAACAGCGTCACGATGAGGACTTTGATCGTTTTGCCATCCCTGCATCATCTTCCCCAAGTCTGGAATATGTACTTGTTGTCCTCGAAGCTGCGACAGGGTTTGCTCACGAAATCCGCCATTCTTTTGGCTGTCAACGCTACCGCCATCAATATCTCGAGTTCTTGTCGCGCTTAGCGAGGGCTGCTCCGTGACAACGAGGGCGGACATGCTGAAAGCTCTCTATTTGGATCTCGATGGCTCGGTACGGCAGTGATAGTGATGCAAGAATGTAGTTCGTGTTGATTTAAGCCGTCTTGCGCCTTTTATTCTTTTGCATTTGGCAGCGTCTCCGCTGACAAGACGGACTTAATCCGCAACACGGGCGAACCAGGGACAGCGTCGAAACACGACAAGGCACTGCGTCTAGGTTAACATGAAACTGGGGATGCTGGTTTAGAGGATTTAGGGTCTTTGCAAAGGCCGTGGAAATACGTGTGTTTCAACGCCATTCCATGAATAGAAGTAAGCTTGGGCCTTTTGCCCCGAAACATTTAATTCACGTTTTGCAGTCAGGCCAGTGCCCGTCCGTGGTCCCCGATTTTGTCAGAAAGGTAGCGGATAAGTTAACCGCTAGCTTGGAACTGCTCCGTTCCAGACGCTCAGACGGGCTTGGCCAGTAGAATCCTTCGCGCGCTAGATGCATCCTGGAAACCGAGCACTGCAGCAGCCTTGTGCGGCACTTTGGCCGTGGATCAAGGGAGCCGGTGCCGCGCTCTGTTTTTATTTTTATTTTTTGGTCTGATGTTCATGGGGCTTACTCCGGGATACTCTGCTGGAAAACGACACCTTTTGTATCCTGCACACAGAGCCTTGATCTTGGAGATTGGTTCCTTTCTTAAACACGTCGATGCTACGTCTAAGGCTCTTGGCACTAATATCTGACTCTGGGCATCTGGCAAATTCGATCGTTGATAACAATCCAGCGTTGGGGTTCTAAGTAGTCATCGGTTTTTGATGGTGCAGTAGACTTTTCACATGAATCCTGCGGATTGGTTGCGCAAAGGTTGCGAAGACAACTTCAAGTGTTGGGCTACTGCGAGTCGCGTACAATCGTTCCAGCGTTGCGGAGATTCGGGGACGTAACACAAGGTTAATTATGAAGGCATGGAATGAGGTGTCTATTATTGTGACAATTGATTGAATTCTCCACAGATTGAATTATCGAATAGTATACTTGAATGGCCTGCCACCAGATGACACGTGAGATATCCAATATTCTTCCCATCCATCTCCGGGATGATAAACGCCCGCCATGAAAAGCATGCTTGATCTGCACAGGTCCTTCCAACATGGACTGTGGATCTGCTGCTCATAAACGATCAACGACAGCCGGCTTCGCCGTTCGACGTCGCAATTCAGAAAGCCGGCTAAGACCCTGCTTAGAGCGCCCTGTCAGATGACTTATGTCAGTAAAGCGCGGCCAGAGCAAAAAATGAGACACTCTGCTAAGTTGGAGCCATACTCTTGGTCGTAGGAAAAGCTAAGCTGAGGATGTCATCGCCTTCCTCGAACGAAGACTTAATGTCAATTGCGTAGGCCATGACCCATGCACTGGCGACTGCGCAGACGAAGAAGAAAAGAAGGTTCGCCATGATTAAGCTCTCAGTAACAAGAATGCCAGCATTCGTATAGCCCGAGACTGGGTATCTGGTGGCAACTTCAATAGCAAACCGCGCCGCATTGGGTGTTTTATAATGCCAGCTTACAATGATTTACAAGTCGGCCATTGCTAAAGGAGAAGTAGAAACGTGTTTCTTCTGCCCTGACTCAGCGCCGTGAAACACAGCATGCAGACTTCCCGTCACGAGAAGATGGAGTTCCGCGTCTCTTTCACACGTGGCAAGCAGGAACATGCGGCGCTCCTCCCGGACCTGAGCCCTCCCGAGCTATTTTTATCAATCCGTAAGGGTGCAACTTGGTTGGAGCAATTTGAATGAAGCCGCTTTCAAGCACATCCTATGTTTGGAAATTACCCCACACTGACTAGGGGTCGCAGTTGTTGCTCTTGTCGTTACAGTCAAAATAGATGGCCAAGAGGATCTAGAAGCGTGTTTCGACGTCCGTGTTAGTGACATTGATGACGAAACCCTGGACGATGCTCAAGTGAAAGTCATGATCCAGTCCTGTGCTGTGAGTACAAGCGGTTGTAGAGACCGCGCAGCATCACAAATGGGGTGCAACAAGTCAAACTCTCTCCTATGTATTATCCCTCAATACTTGGGGGGTTGTGGGACAAGGTCTACATGTAGCCAAGCACTGGCGAGAGAGGAGTGCTGTGTTGCACCCAATAACATAGGCAATCGATTGCATGATGGGAGAGTATGTGGTCCCGTGCAGAAGACCTCAATAACTTTCTGAACGCTGCAGTCGATAATTTTCTAACACGAATAGCATCGAATCGCAGCCGCATCCGATTTCCGCCTCATAATTGAACGGTGAAAGGACCATTGCGTTCTCCTAGCAATCCACTTGTCATGAAAAGGGTGAAGGTTTTTATGACATGAGGAAAGTGCTTTCAGACCTCGCCTTGCCACTCTAGATACGGTGCAGCATTCCAATGATTTATCAGCTGTCGCCTGAAAGTTCGTTGCGCATCTCGTTCATTAAGGCCTTTTCGTTGCCAGAAAATCTGCCCAACTATGAGCAAACTTCGGAACCAGTGGTTTATGATTACGATATACTCCGTTATTCGGATAGGATACCATAGAGAGAACCATCTTCCGAACCGTCGTTCCTTTTGAAAAGTTCTTTTTGACTGCTGTCAAGCTCGTGTTACCCAAAAGGTAGCATCCCGGGGGCGTGAAGTGACAGTTCAAAGCGTAATTCAAGGAACAAGTAATGCGAAATAGAGTCCTTTCTTGAGATCATGGCTTATTGTCTATTTCAATTCAATTCGAGGCCGAATCGATTAATATTCACTATGGAGCCCAAATCTGACAAGGTAAGATATGACGGGACTCATTAGTATCGCATCGTATAAGACTGATTGCACAGTTCACAGCGGAGGACCAGCCACATCCTCCTTGGCGTACGGACACAAACATATTTTCGGTTGCAACTCCACAGCCACGGTGCAATTAACTTGGCACGGCTGTGTTGCAACTCCGTAGCCTGAAAGGCTAGCCTAGATGGCAACCTTGGCGCTGATGCTGCGTCTGTTGTGACAAGCCCTCTGGAATCAACGGTGGGATCAGCAGCGCGGATTCTCCGGCGTGGTCCCGTGGTGCGCTGTTGTTTCAGAAGTCTCGGACAGGAGCGGGCACATGCGGGAAGGGGATTCACGGACTCTTTTTGTTTAATTCTAATCTTAGATATTTGAGTTCAAGGGGCGAAAATGCTTGGTTCAACGCACGATCATCTTGTTCGGTCGGTGCGGCCGCTAGCAGTTGTGCCTTAGCGCTGGAGAAGCGAACCGGGGCGTATAACGGCCGATGGAAGTACGGCAAGTCGTTTCATCAATAAGACAGGGGCGCGAGGTCTGGTAGCCAACTTGACTGCTTCAGTGCACCAAACACGCTTGTCAACACTCCAGCACTTCCGGTGATGCGAGAAGTCAAAGCTGTTTGCAGCTGCTACATCCACTGTGTCACAGGCCCGTCGTTTGATAGCTGCCGCGTAACGGCCCTGGTGATTGCCTGGCCCTACTGGTGATCTCGCCGTTGTGGGCTTGGTCAGGCCTGAGCGCAATCAGGGGACGGACTGTGCGACGGGGTCCTCGAAATTCATGTATGTGTCTTGCCATACCTTCTACAGCAGCATTTCAGTCTCTGCCGTACACTTGGTCATGGCATAAAATGCTTTCCTTCCTTCTCCCCAAAGTCTTTGTTTTCACCGGTATCAACGATCTCCTCAACTTTTCTCTATAAACCTGCAGACAAACCCATCCTCACCGTTCGTCTTTCTGGGCCCGCATTATTCCCCATTATATTCAGCATATCGCGGACAGGACCACACATCAGCGGCATCACACATCAGCGGTATATAATAAATAAAACCACCATGGCGGCCCCGGCGAACAAGACGATCAAGGACCTCAGTGGCAAGTGGGTTTTGGTGAGTCCGGAAAGCTCTTGCGCTGCTCAAATCCATCGTATTGCTAACGGCCTTCGTAGAACAAGAACTTGTCCGACAACCCAGACAAGGGTCTCAGTCTACAGGGCATCGGATACCTTACACGTAAAGCCATGGGCCTTGCCAGTGTCACCATTGTCATCAAGCAGTACGAAGGCGCACCCACCCCCCCGTCGACAGCTGGCGGCACTGTGACACGTATCGATATCGAGCAGTCGGCAGGACCTAGCACGACAAAAGACGACCGATGTCTGGATGACCTGCCTAGGAGCTACAGCCACTGGCTCTTCGGTGACGTCGAGGGGCGTTCACGTTGGGCCAAGGTTGCTGATATCGACGATGCCTATCTCAAAAAGGGCTGGGAGGGCGATGAACTTGTCCTGAGCCATCTTTCCAACAAGGGAAGTGGGTGGGAGGCCTATCAAGTCCAAGGATTTCAGGTCATATCGGGCGAGCGGAGGTACTGCCGAAATGTTGTCATCACCAAAGGCAGCGAGCGTGCCGAGTTTCGATTCGTGTACGACTTCTCTGGCTAACCCGTTCATGCGTGGCTATATACGAGACGCAAGTCTGAAAGAGCACACACTTTATGGGAGTGAACGCAGTGGTAATAAGACATAATCAGAATCTGTGTCGCAAGAATATAATCACAGTTACAAGCTGTAGTGGCCGAGACGACTTGGTAGGATTGACTGATGTTACTTCAGGACAGTGTGTAAATGTCTGCTTCTGACCATATCATCCCTTGCACGTAGCTTGTCGAAGTCAAAAGGTTTCACAAACCACCTCTTATCAAAGTTCCCGCAGCTACCAAATATTGCGAGATCCGCTTCAATCATACAGTTATAAGATCCCTTACGATGAAACAAGGTACGCTGTAATCGAATTAACGAGGACCTCCATTCTGCGAAATATATGTTGACTTGATGCTTGCAAAGAAACATTCGGGAGACGTGCATGTGTGTTATCTTCCGGGGATTCTTTCTGCTAGCCAGCGAATGTTTCATTTTACGAAGAACAAAAGCGATGAGTATTCAGATAGTGACCTATCTTATCACCGTAACAACCCCAAAGTCACAACTTGTGGATTTGAGTCAATTTACTTGCCCGAACGCTTAACTGCTGATAGACCATTGTTACTTTATTTCCCGGGCGCGAGAAACTGTAGCCGAAGCACACCAATTTCGGAAGTGCCACAGGATACGACAGGACGCACCTTACTTGAACACTCATCAGCTTGAAGCATGGGAACAGAATTCCTCGTGCTATCGAAATAGATCGAAGATCAACGGAGTCTGTCGCTTGTATTTGAAGTCAAAATTGGCTTATCGAGATAGATGAGAATATCTAGTCATGTGCGAGCAATTTGAGCAGAATCAAACCCGGAAAAATTTTTTAACATCGGCCAAAATGTCATTTTTCTCCCGCCTACAGTAAATCGGCAGTACTGTATGACATGCATTCAATCCTACTTGATACCGAGCAGCCTGGTAGCACCAACAGCTTAAAAATAGACTAGAATTAGGCTCTCCAAGTCACCGCCTTCATGCCGGCACCAAAAATGTGAGACTGATGCAATGAGGAGGGGCTCTACGTTTCATCATTGACAACCCAGAGGCTTGGCACAACTATTTTTATAACAGTTGCGAGTAATGAGTAATGCAAAGATTTGTATGCATCTTGCCTTTTAGGTATCTGATTACATGTATGAAAATCATAATGTGGTGCAAAGGTGACTTCTTCATTTCCTTGAAAGTCAGGGATATCTACATTTTTGTCATATGCCTAGCCCTTGATGATAGGCCGAAATAGGAGCATTCTCTGCGTCGCCTAACTCCTACTAGTACCACCTCAATTGATGTTAGTAAAAACTTGTTTGACTTGACTGGGTTGATGTCTGCTCCATTGATAGGTTGAACAGGCGCTGCTGGGAGTCGAGGGAGCTCTCGCCTTGGCCCGATCCGATCTTTTCATTTGATCCGCCAGAGTAATCACCGGGTCCTTTTGAGCCATTGGGGATATGGAAGAGCCTGTCAACTCGGAACACGGCGTAGGCGATGACGACCAAGAGCTCCGCAGTCCATGCTGAGGTGTAGAAAGTGGCCCTGCTGAAGAGTGGATGGCCATGGCGGCCCGCGGCCATGTTGACCGATGAGGCAAAACGAGTCGTCGCACCCACTGCGAAACAAATCTCGCTGAAGACGAGGAGGGCCACCTTGCTGCGGAAAGGACCAATTCCAAAATTCTCCGGCCTGGGACCCGGGAGTGCTGAGGCGATGAAGATACAGATGAGTGGTGTAAGAGCCAAAACCATGTTTATGCCGTTGGCGACTTTGATGATATCCTCGGCAACCTCTACACGAGCGTTGTTTCCGACGCTCATGAAAGATACACAGAGAGAAATGATGTTGACCAGGACATTGGCTATTGTGGTGAAGATGAGGGTAAGCACAAATACCCGGAAAGCTGGATGCCAGCCGATTCGTGGATGCATTGCGCGGATAGTTCGTTGGAAAAAGAAGAGGTTCGCCGTCAGCAGAACCACCGTCCTACTCAAAGAATTAGCGGGATGATATCCAGTCGCTTTGGTCTATTGCTTCCCACGTACCCATTCTCAACGATGAGCACACCCAGAGCAAATCCCCTCAGCCCCGTGCAGGCCCAGAGTATACGGAAGAAGCAGCTGAGAACTCGGTCGAGACAGAAATCGAAAATCAAGATAGAAGGCAGGAACTTGTGTTTGGTTGGCTTGCGAATGTTGTTGGTAACGTAGATTGCGATGTGAGTAGCTGCGAAACCGAGGAAAATGGCGAGGAAAACCGCTGATACGGGCACATCGATGGATCTCGTCGGGAATTGTCCAAGAAAGGGTCCATTTGCCGGGTCTAGGACCTCCGCAGAGCCATGTTCTGCTGTGTCCATATTTCGTGCTTCGTGTCGTTTGAAGCCTTTCTCTAACGTATGGGGCACTGATGGTGAGAGGTCATATGCAGCGAATTCTTATCCGAATTGAGAGAATGCAGACGGCTGCCTCACGACGTCGACTGCGCGGTCCGCCCAGTCGTCGATTCGACGACTTTGGATAAGATTGGTGGTTTGACCGAATAATGCCGGATTATACGACGATCATGCCGGTTCTTTAAATGCAATCACAGGCCGTTTTTAATAGACAGTCGGGGAAAAACTGCCGCAGAAAGTCACACTCGGCAAGCCAACACCCGAGTCAAGGACGCCATGCAAAATGGTCCGGAGGCACCTACGTGTACTCGAAATGGTTTCAAATCGCGTGCATGTAAGGGTAGTGCTTCTTGCCACCTACCTAATGCCCCAACCTATCCACGAGGTTGAAGAGGAAACACTGCTAGAAACAAGCAAGAGAAGTGTAACCAAAGATTGGACGATTCTGTTGAGTCCCCGAAGCCGGCAGTTTCACTCATGGCCCGCTGGAGACTGAAACGGCTTTGCAGTGGCGCAGGGGTCCGGCGACCGAGTCGTTGTGATGTTGAACGAGTTACAGCCTGGTTTGGCTGGCGTCGATTCGATACTACATGGATGCAACGCCCAGAGTCCATCGGGTCCTAGACGCGAAGATACTTTCTCCTAGCCCCCGTAGCACGATCGGGGTCAGTGCCTTCATCCGTGAGAGCGGACTCAGGTGCTAAATCTTAAAATTAGAGATGCCGCGCATTGGCAACCCCTACCAAGCAGTTCTCAAGATTACTTGTATAGAATTGGCTAGCTCGACAGTTTCCATTGCTATCGTATGATAAGCATCAGTTTGAAACAGTCCTCGACATCTAGAAAGGGACCAGCGCCGACGGGCCGTGGACGCACTGACGTACGGCACACGGCTATCCGCCTCAGGAGACATCTGTGAGCATGAATGTTTGACTGAAAACTGAACGCGCCGCCAATCAGGATGAAACCATTGAGATCCATCAAAAGACAGGTCCGATTGTACAGTGACCATGGTTACCTTTGCCTTTGAACGGTAACGGATCGCGACGCTATAGCCAAGGGATGCAGTTCATCGTTGCGAGTCAGCATTTTCACGGAGGTCGTTTGCACGTGGGCAAATTGACGGCCGATGCACTTTCTACCAACTCCAGTTGCTCGATCGCCAAATAATTACGGATTTTCAAATCATCGAATATTTCACGACATTCGAGCGATCTTCCAGTCGCTATTTAAAGAGGACGGCGCGGCCATGGGGTGTGAATGTGATTTCAATGTTGTGAAATTCGCGGCTGAGGATCTCTGTCACGATGGGTGACTAAATCGACTTTGGGAAATATGTCGCTCTTTGAGACTCTAATCTTAATTAAAACATTCTGACTTCAGGTCCCTCGGGTGTATAATAAGAAATCTTCAAGCGTCAGAAAGCACGTTCTAAGTCCAGTCTCGAGACCATCAACGCATATATGTCCCTCGCCCATTGGTTCGAAGGACAGATCCTCAAGCGTTGAGATGGCAAAATCCTGGCTTCGTCATGAATCAAGATTCGTTATGTCACGTAAAAAGAATGCTTCCAAACTTTTATGCCCTTGGCGTCGTATAGTACCTTCGCATCTGTTGCATTGGAGCTCTATCCAGTTCTGGCCAGGATGGCCGATGATTATTTATCCTCCGCCATGAGCACTTTCAACTAGACATCAACTAGCATCTGATATGTCTCCTTAGTAAGTTTGAGAATCAGTTGCTGGAGGAGTTGGCATATAAGAAGTGATCTCCAGATCGTCTTTGCCAATCATACAGCTGATCCAGTATTGCACGTCTTTCCCTTCTTCGAGTCGGCGATGCTGGCATATTCCCTCTAACATTGACAAGTACTGCTTGCAATACTTTCCTCTCCCATGGGCAGTCATCCACTCTGTAAGATTGTGGGCGAGAGTGCGATCGTCTCCTCCTCTGTATCGTGTTGGAAGGTAACACTTCACTGCAGGAACCTTTCCACCGGGACCGATGTCAAAATTATAAGCGTAACCTCTCATAGGCGGACGGACGTCCTCCATAGTACAGCTGTGCAGGGGTAACTCCGCGTTGTCATCGAAGTCAGAATCAAGCCCAACCACGGCGGCGATGAGACTTCGGAAATCTTGCATCAGTTTCTCTGGAACGATACGTTTCCCGCCGAGCGTCACGATGTCTCGAACGGACGCGAAGCTAGAATGCGGCGTGACAAAGTACAGCTTGAGACGAGATTTGGCCGGTTCGACATTGTTATCGGATGCCACCATACTATGTGTATTTCCAGTCAGCACTAATCGCGAGTACGGCATCGTTCTCGCAAAACCTCATGGCATATTCAACTCCGGGGCTAGGCCTTCAGCCGGAAGCCGGTAGTGCAGGCGACTTACGTGGGGCGAAGTGATTGTCCTTCTGGGTGCGTTCGTACGAAGTCAAAGAGCACGTTTCGAGCCTCGTTCTCGGGATCAAAGTGGGCGATGGACTCCTCCCACTGCGGTAGTGGCAGTTGCCCAGGATCATAGCTTAGTTTTCTCGGCACGAAATATGACTTTGTTCTCAGGGCTTTGCTGAAGAACTCGACACCTTGTATTAGTGTGCTCTTGCGGGGTAGTTCAAGTGCCCCAGCTTTGACATGCTTGAGGCGATCGTGGTCGTACAGGATGGAGAAGAAGTGGTTCGCCCATGACAGATCAACGTATGTGCCGGACGCCTTGACACGGCGAAGAAACTCTCGAGCGGCATCCTGATTGAGAGGGTCCATTTCGGTACCGCTTGAACCGTTCATGGCCTCCAGAGCGTATTGAATTATCGGCCTGTTCGAGGCATTGTTCCACTTCCAGGCAAACTCCATTGGCATCCCGTCGCATAGCGTTGAAGCCATAAACAGTTTGCCATCAGCCGCCGGCGCAGGTCCGAGTAAAGGAGCCTCGGTAGCCAGTTAGAAAGGTTCGTACCTAAGAGAGATATTACTCACAGTGCATCCATAATGGAATAAAAGTGCTTCGTATTGCTCATGGATAGGGTAGCCGGCTGCATCAAGCATCAGGGCCAGGGGTGGGCCGGTTTTCTTCCACCAGTAATCGCTGTCCTTGTCCCGAGATGGAAGCCACCTGGAAAGAGTTGTCCACGCCTCTGTGGTATGGGTGGAAGGGGGTTGGGTGATGGAATTTGCCATGATGAGCTCAAGTGCCAAATCAGACTTATGGGAAAGCGCAAGCTCAAGCAAGAAAGAATCACGAGGAGGAGAAGCCTGTATAATTATAAGAAATGTCTGCTTGAATGCTTAATTAGGCCTCGCTAGCTTGGATATCCGAGCCAAGAGGGGTTGTTTCAGGGAGGCAAGTTCCCCAGTGAGACCCTTACGGTTTCCGGTTGTAGTTTCGATCGACCGTGCCTCAAGCTTGCCAAGCTAGTTTTTAGGGTTACCCAAACCAGCGTAGATCTTTATGGGATAAGATACTTGCAGAAAGAGCTCAGACAGGTTATGGTGGCTTTGCGCCGCTCCTGGGATGGGTGTCTCACGAGGTGCTCTGCGTCGAGCTCGGACTTTATCTTGAAGGTCCCAGCACCAGCGGGATAGAAGCCACGTAACTGAAATATCTATGCCTTCATGTTCTAGTTGCCCTGGTCGTTTCAAGTCGGAGGTTCACCTGGATACTCGGTGGAAAGGCTTGGAGGGGATGTGTGCTTTGACAGTGCCATGGTCTGGTCGGCATTTTGCACAAGTTCTACGAGGTTGCGCCACAACGAAGTCACTCATCAGCTTGTAAGACTGCTTGTCCTCCGCAATTCAGCTTCGGTCAAAAGTAAAGAGAGAGAGCGAAGCACCATCTCGCAATCCTGGCTCGTGTTTCATCTTCACGTTTCCTCGTTCTGTGAGGCCTTGGCGCTTCAGTCTCCATTCGAGTAACGCGACCCTTAAGTTGCGCTGAGACTCTGGTGCCGGTCGTATACAAAGGCCTCCCGCGGCCTCATGATTGCGCAAGGATTTTCCATTGTACTGTTTCCATGCAGCACTAGAAAAGAGACTTCTATTGGAAGCCGGAAACCCTAGCATCCAGGGCCCGATTCGCTGCATTATATCCAGAATCGCGGGATGCAAGCGAACTGATGTCGAATGCAGTGAATCACCATTTGCATTCCGCTGGACCTTTCCTTGTTGACTGAATGCCTTCTACACCCGCAAAAATCCCCACAGGCTTTTGATAAGATGGATGGGACCAGAAACGAAGAGGCTGTGTTATGCTGCGATATTACCTCACCCCAACGAGCGTGAACAGCGTGTTAAAACGTCTCTCACTTCGGCGCCCATGGGTGACGCCTTCGGCTAAAGGGTTGGTGAACAAGGAGGTCACTAATGAAAAGCCTCGATACTTTACTTTATACCACGGATATTCCCAAAACAAGAGAAATTGGAACCTTATCCGTTAAAGTGCCTGGTCCTATTTTTCATAAGGGTACTTCTCGGATTTACAAGGCAGAGCAGCGATTCGGGCTAGTAAAAGAACGCATGACTGCGTTTGCATGGTATTTGACGCTTTAAAGCTACCTCGAAGTTGCCGAATTCTTTATTATTTAACGTCTTAAGGTAAGAGGAAGCTAGTAAGAATCTCTTTACTATTAGAGTAAATTAAAAGTGGAAGTATAAAGTAAATAATCTATGTAAGTTAATATATAGGAAATATATAAGATCTCTTAGTCTAGCTAGGTAGGATACCTTCGGCCTTTATAAATAAAGCTATATTAGGTAGTTACTTTAGCTAGATATTAGCTATTTCGTAACACTAGATAGATCTTTGATGTTTAATTAACTAGATATTAGATCTTTAATTAACTAGATCTTAGATCTTTAATTAACTAAGTTGCTCCTTATCAATACCCCGGCCGCTACTATAGCTATAGGACGCGGGCAACAGCATAACTAAGCACGCACACGGTAGGAGGGAATATTAGGAGTAACTCTTGGAGCTTGAATTTCTTTGGTGCGCAGCCTTTGTAGTATACTATCTATGGCGAAGTATTACGATGAGTAGATAAACGACGCTTTTATATATATAAAGCGCTTAATTCGCTAAAAAGCAACCTGCTCGCAAACGCCCTCGTCTTGCGACCTTAACAGTTAGTAAGCCTAATCGTATTTAACATTGGAAAGATCCAGAGAACCAGCGTCACTCTCTTCAACGGGATGCTCGATGTCGACGCTCCGGATCAGCTCTGCATGAGCGGCGCTTCTTGCCTCTATTCTGTAGGGATAAGGCCTCGGGTGGCAAATGACGCCGGGATTATGGTCGAATTCGATATCGAGCTCCTTGCCGTTCTCGTCAACCCCTCGGCTAAGACGGAACACAGCTAGGATTGCCGAGAAGGCGATGAATGTTGTGGCTTCTGCAAAGTTCTGCCCGGCGCAGACACGGCGTCCGAAGCCGAACGTAACTGTCCTTGGATCCGGTTCATTCCTTGGATGCAGATATCGCGCTGGCTCAAAGTCGTCTGGGTCCGGATACACAACAGGGTCGTGACAAAACCACCATACAGCTGGCAATAGGAAGGCGCCCTTGGGGATTCTGTAGCCGGAACAGGACATTTCTTCCTGTGCGAGATGCGCTGCTCCCATGGGAGTGACGGGTGACCAGCGGCTCACTTCTTTGGTTAAAGCGTCGAGATAAGGCAGTTGATCCCGGTCGCTGTGATTGGGAAGCCGTTCCGAGCCGATGACTCGATCGATTTCTTCTTGAGCCTTCTTCTGTACCTCAGGAAACATGACCATGGCCGCAACAAACGCCTCAAAGGTGGCAACAGTTGTGCCCGAGCTAGCTCCGTAAAGTGTTGTCGCGGTCCACTTAATGAAATTCTCCTCCTCACTGCTCAAACCCGATGCGTCGCCCTTGCCTTCCTGGAAGGCCTCTTCTAGTAAGCCAGACACAAATGAGGGGCGCTGACTTTGTCTTTTGCGCTGTTCCACTACAAAATTGTAGGGGATATCCACGGCTTGTTCGAGGAGAGCCTTCCACTTCTTGGCGGTCTGTTTGAAGCCGGCCCCTGGGAATCTTGCAGGGAGATAGTCAAGGACCGGGAAAACGTCGACGAGCCAAGCCATAGGCACGGCTATTGTAGCGAAGTTCTTTGACTCAACTTCAATGAGTTTGACCAGTGGATCGGGATTGGACCGTTCAACGGAGTAGCCGTATGTCAATTTGAGGATGATGGCAGTGGCTAACCTGCGTCCGTCAATGTCAGTAATCGATTATAAAACTCGCTCTTGGATGTTCTGGAGGTCTTACCCCCAAAGATGTTGACGCAGATCGTCGGGCTGGTCCAGGACACGTTTGAGAAATCGTCGCACCTCTATGTGCTGGGTAGCACTTGCACGAGCTCCGGCGGCCGGGGTATTCATCTGTTGATGGATAGCTTTCCTCCCTCGAACATGATTGTCATCGTTCTGGAGGAAAGGCAGGAATTTATTGTATCCGCATGCCCTGACGGCATAGCAGAGAGTCGGGCGTCCCGAACTTTTCGGCGCGCTTTTTTCCAAGACTTCTCGAGCAGCGTCTCTGCCGTGCATAAAGATTAGGGTGTTGCCCAAGACTGTAACGGAACTGATTGGGCCATATATGTCTTTGTGCTTCAGCCAGTGGCGGAATTCTGGACCACCCTTTGGGGGCAGATCAAGCACATTGCCGACAAATGGCAGCGGTCTCGGCCCAGGAGGTAGGCCAACAAGGGCCTTCTTCTGGAGCCTATACCTATACACTAGGTATGCGCAAATCACCAGGAAAAGGCCCTGTAATAGTAAGCTCGCCATTAGGTATTAGCCGTTCAAATGTTTAAGGGAGGCAAATTGCGATTTAAGGCATTGAGGCCCTGTCGATTGCAGGCCACGAGTTGCAAGTGTAATGGATTTGCCACGAGCATCGATTCGGTTCAAATGCAACGGCGAAACAGGATACTCGGCCGTGTATATAGCTTGGCCAGGACCGCCGTAGGACTGTCAAGTTCCACGGTGAATGTCAAGTAGCCTGCGCCAGCCGAGGTCGGCCCATGTTTCAGGGACCGCCATGATGCTTCGCCCGATGTGGGATCTACTAAGTCACCGTCGCGATGTCCAGCACCTGGCAGAAACCCGAGACCCTGAAACCCTCAAAACTTCCATGGACTAGAGTCGGCCTTGATGTGCCTGTTGAAACAGTGCTTTGCCGCGCTAGTGTGCGTACAGTGGACAGTTTCAAAGTCACCGATCCGTGACTAGATCGACCCATCTTGTATTCCGACATCAAACATTGAGCCAGGCCTGGCCATCGCGCCGAAGCTTGAAACGTAGAGTTCAGTCAGTGCCACGCACGAACCCTGCCTACCTACGACCTAAGCGTAATGTACGGTGCCCGGTCCCCTGGTTATTACAGCTCTCTAGCTCATGAAACCTGGGTCCCATTTGTGAAGCAGCCAAGGACTGTGATAGCGCTGCAAGGGCCTTATAGCGAGCTACAGGGCGGATGAACGGGATGTTGTTGTTCATGAATAATTGCAAAGAGCTCGTTGATTAGCGTCGAAAACATTAATGAATAAGCTGGCAGGCCCCTTTCCACACGGATGAAGTGGCCTGCCGGAACAACACGACAATTTCACTTTTGGGTTTGGATATAAGGAAACCCTAGCTTTGGACGGCGTGAGTTTGAGCGAGAGAGCGGATACTGTGTTTGCCGGGGAAGCTATCAGCGGGTGCGTCGCAAGCTCGGACAAACCTTGTGCACCGCCGTGATTTCGGAGCTCTAAGGTTGGGCCGAACCACCAATCGTTTTCGGACCAACAGCTTCGGTTCATTCGTGAGGGGCTTGAAGAATAAATCCACCTATCAGGAATGGCACTGTGCTCGTGCGACCTGTCTAGCGCAAATGAGTTAGAATAAATGCCTATATCAGTCTCCCAAATGTTGCGAGCAGTCACGGTCCGAGCGGTTCTCGAATGCTACCCTTCAGTAGTCCCTTGACTTCAGGGCACCTTCAAGGACGGCCCAAGCGGGACGAGCTGACGCTAGATCCTCCTCATAGTAGCCTCGCGGCCTCCGAAGCCCGACGTGACGATACCGGCTCCAAATCATCCATCCTACTTAAATCTTAAATTTCGCTGCTTTTCAAGGAGCTCTTTTTTCAAGTGCAGCTGATCTTGGTAAATGTAGGACAGAGCTCTGTCAGGGCTAAGTTGTTTTTCACAGTATTCAAGCTGTTTTTATATTTTCATCGACCATGGCTGACAGCACAAAAGTCAACGGCGGTAGCCCGTCGGAGCCAAAATACCTACCACCAGGCATTTCGCAAGCCGCGTTCGCCGAATTCTCCAAGAAAGTGTCAGACGTCATCGGGGCAGAGAATTTCTCGGTGATTTCAGCGTCTTTCGATTTTGACGGATATGAAGATGATGACTTTGGCCGCAACTGCCGGACCCACGACTACTATCGCGCCTTTGATGACGAGGTTGAACTCGTTGGCTCGTCTCTATGTCATCCTCGACACGTCCAAGATGTACAAGCCGTTCTTGCCCTGTGTAACGAATACAAGTTCCCGCTCTGGCCGATTAGCACGGGTCGGAACTTGGCATACGGCTGCTCAGCGCCAAGGGTAAGCGTTACAATGACTTCACAGTGTTGGGCTCAACTTCTGTCCGCGACTAACACGATGCACAGGTGCCGGGATCGCTCGTTATGGTTCTGGCCACTCACATGAACCGCATCTTGCATCTTGACACGAAGGCGTGCGTTTGCATTGTTGAGCCAGGCGTGACTTTCCTGGACATGATGGAATATCTACGTGAACGCAATTTGCTGGACAAAATCCGCGTGGATTCGTCCGGACTTGGCTGGGGATCCATGATCGGCAACGCTCTCGACCGCGGAGGTGGCGCGTCATTATACGGAGACCGTTGGGGAAAGCATAGTGGCCTTGAGGCGGTGCTTCCTACGGGCGAGATTGTTAGATGCGGCATGGGTGCTGTGCAAGACCCAGAGGGACGCAAACAAGCCAAAGATGGCGTACATCCGGCCGATCAGACGCCCAACGAATCATTTGCTCTTTTCCCGTACGGTTGGGGCCCCGTTAACGACGGTCTCTTTTCGCAGGCCAATAACGGTATCGTTACTAAAATGGGATTTTGGGTAAATAATTCCTTCCCTCCATACCCCTATTTATACTCCTCGTGACTAACAGCTCTTGATCAGCTCATGCCCGCACCGCAGGGAATCACGCCGTTCTCGGTCACTGTGGAAAAGGAGGCCGACTTGGTACAGCTCATCGACATTATCCAGCCTCTCGATCTGGTGAGTTCTCCTGGAGCGTTGGTAGCGTTCTTCATACACTAACTTGGCATCTTGTCCTGTAAAGAATGGCACTCTGCAAAGCTCCGTCAGTCTGCGGAATTTAACCCTGGAAGCAGCTTTCTATGGCCCGAGGTCAGATTACACCAAATCGTCTCACAAGGAACTTATCACCGAGGAAGACTTTGATAAGGCGGCCAAGAAGCTCAACACAGGTAGATGGCGCTACATAGGAGCTGTCTTTGGCTCCGACAGAGTCAGAGCAGCCCTTATTGACGATATAAAGAGCGAAATGTCAAAGATTCCCGGCAGTCGCTGGGCCACTCTTGAAGACACCCCCGAAGAGCAAAGTCTGGTTCATGTCCGTGCTACTTACTTGCAAGGCATGTCCTCCATGGGTGAGTTTCAGTGGATGAAGCACTGGCTACCAAACTGCTCAATCATTATGATCGCCGCAACGTCGCGCTTTGAGGGCTCGGCAGTCTGGGAGCAATACGCTCTAGCGAAAGAGCTTTTCGCAAAGGCTGGTATTGACTACATCAGCCATTACATCTCTTACTTTCGAACAATGTGTAGGCTCCATCACTCCGTCTACCTCGTGGATCACGCTCACCACTTAATATAGCCAATATCTGCATCATCCCTTACGATCGCAAAGATGAAGAAATGCGAGGCCGGGCCCAATGGTTGGCTCGCACACTCCTTAAGGAGTGGAAGGACCACGGCTGGAGTGTGTTCCGGACTCACGTTGGTCTGATGGACCAAGTTGCTGATACCTATGATTTCAATCAAAACATCTTGTGGAAGATGCATGAGAAGATTCATAACTCGCTCGATCCAAATGGCATTCTAGCCCCTGGGCGAGGTGGGATTTGGCCAAGGTCGTACAATAAGGATGAGTGGATTATGGGCAAGAAGTACATTGGGTAGTATTGAAGTTCAGATGGTATATGACACGAGGGTAAGCATAACAGAACAATTCGTATAAGATATAATATTAGGAATACATGAGGCATATCTACCCTTACCTAGCTATTCGAGATATTCAAACTGTCTTAAGAATCCTCTGAGGCCCGGATCCGAGTGATTCGCTCCCTCTAATTGCCACTATCGTGGCGTCCATTGTCACTAAACGACGTGAAGGCTTATCGGAATGAAAATGCGCGTATAGTTTGAATGGCAGGCTTGCATCCTTCGTTACAGGAAAAACAATTGCTTCGAAATGTGACAAGAGGCGATCTCATCGTTGGGGGAGCCGTCTCCCTTTTGTTTTTGTGGTATTATACCTGATCCCATCACGTCTTATATATATATATATATACATACATACATACATGCATATGTCATTGCTGCATTAGTGTCGCTAAAAGGTATAAATTTGGGACGGTGGGATGCCCATGTTGTGAAGGCTTCCACTTGATCGACACAAGCGTGACATAGGGCCTCCGCCGCCCGTGAGTGTCTTCTGCATAGGCGGCGGACCGCAAACAAAGACTTTCAACGAAGTGCCAGGATGTTCTTTTGAGTTTGGCAAGACGGTGGAAAGAAGTCCTGCATCGATCGTTCCCCCTTTGTGTGGCGAGCCCGGCTCGGGGTTGCGTACCACATATGTGGCTCGAAATCGTTGCGGGAATTGAGTCTGCCAACGCGTGAACTGATCTTTGAAAAGGATCTCAGAATCGCTATTGACACCGTAGATTAGGTCGATGATGGTATGGTCATCTGGATTATTGAGGATTCCCTGGGCCAGCTGGTACATGGGAGTGATGCCGGCACCACCCGCAATCAGTGCCACACGTTCATTTTTGTTCGGCGTCCAGTTATAGCTTGGAATAGCAGCGGCGAATAAAAGTGTGTCCCCTGGCCCAAGCGAGTGGAGGTGTGTGCTCATCTTGCCCCCCTGGTATTTTTTGACAGTTAATTCCAGAAAGCCTCGCTCGTCTGATTCCACGACGCATCTGTTAGAACCGATCTATCAAAGCCCCTTACCAGGACTGGAAACAACGACGTAACCTACCGAGTCTGCCGACCGGAGTATATGGCCTGACGACTGGGAAAAGGCTTCCCTTCGGCCAAGCAGTAGTCAAAACAGCAGCTATGTATCAGAGTGAGTACGGATAAACGTTGATTGAGTTGGAAACTTGTCTCAACGCACAGCATAGCCCAAGCCCACTGATGTTATCGTTTGAGGGAAGCTCGAACCTGAGGAGCTTTGTTGTTGGACTTATATGCTCAGAGCTTTGGAGTTTCAGTCTCAAGAAGCTTGGACCCAACTTCCTGAAAGCCGGCTTCTCCGGAGGTTCTTTCGGTAAGAATGACATGAGTGGATAATGCTGTGCGCCGCGAGCGAGAATTAGGGTCGAAGCGCTCACTGCAACGAAGCTCGCTAGGACCTTAGAGAGACGCGAATGCCTCAGATGGCTTTGGAACGGCATTTTCTTTCCAGTAAGTAAAATATCGAAGAACGTGCAATGAAATATCGGGGCAGACGATCGCTCTACATGGGCGGCAATAAGTTTATGAGGAAGTCGAGGAGGCACAGACTGGCACTCTGCCGACATACGCTTTGGCTTTGATAAACCAGTTTCAGACCGAAATGCTATTTTTGCACGATCCACTTGAAACATGGCCTGGCTTTAGTTTAACTATATGGAACTGGCTATCTCGTGCACGTGCTGGTGCAATGCGACGTAAAGTCATCTCTCGCCAGCGGACCCAACCCTTGATGTGCTGTAAGTTGACTATCCTTGACGCATTGCAGTTCTTCACGACCTCTTTGATGCAACTAACAACCTGTCTTTGGAGCACTAATAGAGTCGACTATTCTTGTCGCCGCAGTTGTCGCGCCATCACCACTTTCAGACACGCACATACCGAGAACGTGTATCCCATTGCCAACTCATAAGGCTGCGTAGAATGACAGATTTGCAGCAATTTGATACGAGGAGCGATGGCACGCTGTTAGGGGCCATGTCCAGTGTCATGAAGACAGACGCCTATAGTTTCAATACGCCAATACTAATTCCTCATGTTGACGGGGTAGGCAGTTTTGCCGCGGCAAGTTAGCATTATCCTCATGCATCATACTTCTCAACCCACATTCATTCAATTAAAGCTTGGCGATTTTGCATGGGAGACATTTAGGCACAGCGTAAAAGAGTCGAAAAAGCTTTGAGCGGCATCGGGGACTTTACCATCACTTTCCTACATTATGAGCATTGGGTAGGCGCAGCAAGAGGCAATATCACATGTTTTGAATATGAAAAAAGTAACGAAGTATCTCTGCACGCTCGAGGACATACATGCACGCACAAACATAGCCATGGTGGCTTTCATCACTTGGGCCTTGTCGCACTCAGCCAAGATAAAACAATTCCAGAAAGATGTTAGTTCCACTTTCTCAATACTACTCTACTTATAGTCGGGGGGAAGGAATCGTGCGGCAAAGGCACTCACATAACTGTATGACATCTAGCTAGTAAGAAACATTAACTTAACCACATACTGCTAGAAGTGAACGGCCACTTCTATGCTTTATACGCTCCGTGTAGCATATCTACCGGAGTGAATGTCACTCCACTTTGCCTGTGTCCGAGCGGCGAATCCGTGCACAAGAGATGGGCCTGTCTGCCCTCGCTCATGGTAGCCCATCCCAAACTCTATCTTCCTTGATGCTCCGCCCCATCCGCCTTCTAGCCTTTTTAAGCAACGACGTCACGAGCCCCGGCTTCAGCTTGGATGAACCAGCCGCCGCGGACCTCTTGATATAAATGGTTCCGTCGTTATCCCCACCTAATTGTCCCCTCATCTCGGTCTTGCATCTCTCGACGATGCTGGGCGAAGCTGCCTCCTGTTCGACGCGACTTTGAGCATGGTTTACCACGGGCCCTCAAGGGGCTGTCACATGTGCCGAAAGCGCCGAATCAAGGTAAAACTCCCAGCCTCCTTCTCGTCGATAAGCTTGTTTACACGTCCGTGGCAGTGTGACGAAGCCAGGCCGGCATGCAGGCGATGCATCAAAACCAGAAGAGTCTGTCCCGGCTATAGGCAGGAGCTCGAGTTGGACGTCCTCGAAGAGAGCCGAGCAGCAGACGACACAGGAGCCAAGTCTCGCTTGGCTACCAAAGGAGTTCCGAGCCAAGCACACGCCCAAGGCTCCGTAACACCTTTTGCGGGTTCATCAACCAATATCAGCACCATCCTCGACTGGCTGCAACTGCCCATCGAGGAGCAGGCAGTTTGTCATCTGTTATCCAACTACGTCCTGATCCCCAGCTTCGGAAGCGCTCAGGGGTATATGGAGTTTCTCGTTCCTCTCAAGAAGACGGGTTGCGTTCCCCTTCATTTCGAATACGCCTTTGACGCTTGCGCACTAGCGTCTTTCAACAATCGGGTCAGTAGAAACGATGCAATAGAAAAGAAGGCCCTCAGCAAGTACACGAAATCCTTGCGCGCCCTGTCTTGTGCCCTCCGCGACCCCACAGCCGCAGGCCAGGAAGCTATCTTAGCCTCTACCCTCCTCTGTGGTCTCTTTGAAGTTTTGAGAGGTATAGGTGAAAATACGGAGAGCTGGGACTATCATGTCGAAGGCGCTATCCAGCTCGTCAAGGACATAGGCCGTGAGAATCTTTTACTCACCGACGTTGGCCAAGCCATGTTCGCCATGTTCGCCATGGTCCGCCTCCAGATGGTTCGTTCGGCCCGAGGGCCGTTGCCCCCCCCCCCCCCCCCCTCATTGGCGCTCTCTGCTTTACGCGAAGGAGACACAAAGATGGGGTTGGCTTCCTTCAATGTGTCATAGCGCTTGATATCGCTAACATTGTGTAGCTTGTTCAGTCCGTCAACTATTTCATTGGTTTGCGCGCCACGAAACAACTGGATATGGGAATAGATTGGTGGATCGACGATACTGTGGGCGACAAACACGCTCTCGATTGCCAGAGGCTCATGATGATCGTCATGGAAACAAGAGCAGAGGCAGAAAGAATCCTTGCCTCCTCAGCGCCCACATCTAAGCTTGACGCAATGATCGAGAGGTGCCGAGCAAATGACATTGCCTGTCTCGAATGGGCATGCGGACTCCCCGATTACTATCAATATTATACCGTCGCTCGGGTGGAAAATGTTCCCGATGGCGACTATACTAGGGCTGAAGTTCTCGCGAAGAGAGCTATATGGAAAGGAGGAAAAAGTCACTAAGAAAGAATAAGTCAGATCAACCGTATAGGTCTCCTGCGAATGTGTGTATTCATCTATCGTTCTATTCCGTCTTGATCTGCGTTGCCGCTTTATATTCTTGTGATGATAGGTATGGTGGCGATAATGCCACCCAGGCAGCATAGATGACGATATTAGCTAGAAAGTTCGAAACCATTATTAATATGGCATTACGAACTGCTTGCTGTTTTTAGGCAACAGCGTGAATGAGCGTCTTTATCTTGACAGGACCTATTAGTCATCCACTCGTCAAGCAAGCTGCGGGCTTCACAGCCGAGACCGGACCTTCTTCTCAACACACCCCCTTAGCTGTGGCACTGGCCTAGACCCTCTAGGAAACAGCTACACACAGTCAAACAGGGCCTCTGGCATGTGAGCATGAAGGTAGGGGCAAATCCCTTTTCGCTATCCAGTCTCGGAGTGTCTCCAGGCGAGCTTCTTGCCAAAGTCGATCTTTCAGGTCCACTATTCCTATTAGCCTTTGGAAAGACTGCAGCTTCTGCAGCGGGAGTGCCTTTGTTAGACCGTCTGCTTTCATCTGTGCCGTAGGCACCCAATGCAGACGTATCCTTCCTTCTTCGATCTCCTGCCGTAGCCAATGCTGGTGGATATCAACGTGCCGTAGCCGTGTTGATAGCTTCGATCCTCCTTCTAAGAGTCGGATGGTCTGCGTGTTGTCACACTCTAGCTTCAAAGGGCTAGGAATCTGGATCTGTAAGGACTGGAGGAGGCGGCTGAGGAAAATAGCCTCCTTGGCTGCTTCTGAAATGGCCAGAAATTCGGCTTCTGTGCTAGACGTAGCCACTGTAGCCTGCTTCGAAGCTCTCCAAGCAATAGGTCCGCCGAAAAGGGTCATGACGTATCCTTGTGAGCTTTTCCTGTCGAGGGAATTGTCTGCAAAAGAAGAGTCACTCGAGCAGACGAAGATCTCTGCTTCCTTCTCTCCTCCCCCTAGTCTTATTCCATAAGACTTCGTAGCGAAGAGATAAAGGAGGACTCGGTCTGCGGCCATCTGATGCGTGGAGTCAGGATTCTGGTTTTGCCGGCCTAGTCGGGAGACAGCAAAAGCTATGTCCGGCCGCGTGGAAATAGCTGCAAAAAGGATAGATCCGACCTTCTGCTGGAATTGATGGACTTCCTTCTGCGAAGCTTGCCATGCTATAGGAGCCGGAACTAGCTCTTCGTCCTGCATCGGAGTATCTGGAAACCTTTGAGAGAGGAGACTCGGGTCCCCAATTAGCTTATGAGTGATTTTTTCGATATAAGCGTCTTGGGTCAGCCAGATCGTCTTTCGGGCTCGGTCCCGTAGGATGTGGATCCCTAGGAACCAACGGGGCTCCCCCAAAAGGCTCATCCGATAGCGTTGCTGTAATCCGGCCATAGCTTCCTTTGCTATCTCTTTGTCTTCCTTCCTATAGGCCCAGATGAAATCGTCCACATAAAAGAAGACTAGGACTCCGGCCTTCCGCATTACACAAGGTTCTTGTGGAACCTTCTCGAAGCCTAGAGCCTCGAGAGACCCTGTGAGATGCTGTTGCCAAAGAAGAGGAGAGCGGCGTAGCCCATAGAGAGCTTTTCGAAGAAGAAGGACTCTGCCGGGCCTCGTGAATCCAGGGGGCATCCTAATAAAGACCACCTCGTCTATCGGGCTGTTGACAAAGGCGTTGACTGCATCCATCTGTTCGAGCTCAAGGTCGTATTCGGCTGCTATAGCCATCAGGGCGCGAAAAGATAGGCCGGCCAAAGTTGTGGCCCTCGTAGGAAGATCCCCTTCCTTCTGCTGGTTCCCACACACAACAAGGCGTGCCTTGCACTTTTGAAGGAAGCCATGCTTGTCAGTCTTGTAAACAAAGACCCATTTGCACCCTAGGACCTGCTTGCCGGCTGCCTTCTTCCAAGGGACCTCTTCGAAGGTACCCATCTCTTCGTGAGACTGGAGATGGTCCCGTTGGGCCTTCGTGAATTCTTCACGGAAGGGATGCTTTTCAAGCTGCCGAAGTGTCTGCGGGAGGTCGGGAAGGTCCTTCTTATGTGGCCTAGCCTTCGCCTTAAACAGCCTTCCAGCTGTAAAAGCTCCGTGGATCCCGTCTTCTATTGGCTTCGGGAAGAAATCCTCGAATCGGTCCTTGGGCTCTTCGAACGGCTCTTCCGATCCTACCTGCACAGATGGTCCTAACGCATGAAAGGTGCCTGCCCCCACCCCCTTAGGAGCGGAAGAGACCGGAAGGAAGACTGAGAGAATAGATTGATAGCTTTCTTCTTCGGGAGGCGTAAGATAGCTAGCTTCTTCTAGCTCCTTAGCTCTCTTCAGGGCTCCGTCGTCTTCCTCTTCGTCCTCTTCTTCTTCGTCGGGCTCTGGGCTTTCGTCACGGACAAAGATAGTGCTCCTGACCTCGTCTTCGTCATCTGATCCAAGCTGACTCTCTAGGTCTGTTTCTTCGTCGAGGACTTCTTGATTCTTCTGTTGACTCTCCGGAATAGAGATCTGCTGGACTAGCTGATTGATGCTTTCCAAAAGTGGCTCTTGCTCTCTCTTCCCGTCAAAGAAGGTCCTTTCATCAAAAATAACATCCCTAGTCGAAATTACTTTCTTCAGCTGTGGAATCCAGATCCGGAAGATGTTCGTTGAATTGTAGCCAACTAAATAGCCGATGTGAGCGCGTGGATCTAGCTTTTGGAGCTTTTTCCTTCCTAGTTGTGCATCGGCAGTCATTGCGTAAGCCCTGCACCCGTAGGCCCGAAGATGCTTGTGCTGTTCGGGTTGATCCTTTCGAGTGAAGAGCTCCAACGGGGTTTTCCACAGGACTTGTTGATCTTCCGGGTCCGACGGACTTGCTGACTGGCTTGGCAAGTCCACGGGCGGCCTAGGGGCTCGAGGCGTCCGATTCCACACGTAGCAGGCTGCTTCCACCGTCTCCTTCCAAAGGTCATGTGGAAGCTTCGCGGCTATCCTCATCTTCCTAGCTTTTTCAATGACTATCCCTCCGAACCTCTCTGCACCCCCATTCTGGGCCTGGGTGTTGGGAGCTGACGGCTCTGCCGAAATCCCCTTCTTCCTCAGCCAATTCCTGATCTTCTTAGTGAACAGCTCTCCGTCTGACCGTACGTTCCGGACCGTACAATCAAACCTTAGCTTCATCCAACTAACGAAGTCACGGAGGGCTGCCCAGTTGTGCTTCTCTTGATAGGTCCGAAGGAAATAGGGGAAAACCATCCCTGAAAAAGCATCCGTGATGAACATGACTCGAAGGAAGGGTCCGAATTCTTCGTCGTGGCTTGGTGCTAGGTCGGTCCAGTCGATCCAGATTTCCTCACAGGCATAGCTCCTTTCCCTTGTTGGAGGTCGTCGTGAGACCTGCCTTCGGGCTCTTCCCTGGGCACAGATCTCACACTCAGCAGTCTTTGGACCCTTGATTCGAAGACCTTTCCTTTGTCCTAGCTTATACAAAGCCATCGGACCTAAATGACCCAGACGGGCGTGCCAAAGGTCGGCATCTGCAACAGCTGTAGGTCTCGGATCCCTTGACCCCTTCCTTCTTGGCTTGGAAGCAAGGAACGCGGCTTCGTCGAAATCTTCCTGCTTGATTGGTCGGAAATCAAGGACGAATTGCTGATATACCCTAAATAGCACACAGATCGGTCTCCGGCTCTTGTGGACTAGCCGGGTAGGCGTTGGAAAAGTGTCCCAGAAGATCCCTTCGTCTCGGAGGAGTTGAAAAGAGACAAGGCTAGCCGAAAAGGTAGGGCAGTAAGCAACCTTCTTTAGCCGAAGCTTTCTCTTTGACCCGTCGGGTGCTGTGACTGTCACATCAACCCTTCCGTAGCCCTCTATTCGAACCTCTGAGTCTCCTGTGATTAGAAAGTCCGCTCTGGCCTTTCGAAAGGAACGGAATCTGCTAAGGTTGTTGCAGATGTGAAGGGAGGCTCCTGAGTCCAAGAGGGTCGAATTCTTCAAAGGGTAATCCGCAGACTTCTTTTCAGCCGAGTAGAGAAAGGCTGGATTAGCAATTCCTACTATCTTGCCATGCTTCCTTCTAGGACGAGATCCTAGAAGCCGCTGTGGTTGCTATTTTTCTTGATCCCTCTTGGCCTTGATTTCTTCTACCTTCTTCTGCAAAGAGGCATCTTCCTTTAGGGCTTTCTGGGCTCTCTTGATAAGGCTCTCGTTCTTAGGCATGTGTGGTGGACGAAGCTCTTCAAAGATAGACCAACAGTCGGATAGGCCATGCCTAGTCGATCCGCAGCCTAGACAACGAGTCTTCTTTTTCTTTTTCGACGGCCTCTGGTCGTCTTCGTCGCCGTCAACGTGGAATCCGGCTCCTCTCTTGACTCCTGGGGTCTTCTGTCGCTGCTGTTGCTGCTCGAATTCTATTATTTCCCGAAAGCGATGAGCAGCAAATTGGAGGGTCCATTCCGAAGCTTCTGCTGCAGCTACCCCTTCTGCAGACTCGGTGGCCGTCGCTCCAGGCGGTAGGGAATGGTATAGCCGCTCTTGGATAACCGCTGCTGCTGCATCGAGCTTTCGACTCTCGTCTCTGAAGATCGTAGCGTAGCCGTCGCTATAGGGCCGGATTATGGCTGCTAGATCTCGTAGCCACTGCCCAGTCAGAGCCTCGTTGAGGAAATAACGCTTTGCTTGTTGCATTATTTCTTCCCACTGATCTATCCACTCGGGGAATGTCTTCTTAGTAGCAGAGATATGGTCGGAATAGCGTCTTTTGATCCGTTCAAGCATGTATCCCTTCGCCGGGGCAGTTGCCTTCTCTAGCCGCTTGAACCACGTATAGGGAGATTCGTCTTCATCAAGGGATAGAAGCTTGACCTTGCTGACGGTCTCTGCAAAGATCGCTCTTGCTGCTGTGATAAGCTTCCGCTCGGCAAGGAATTCCTTCTGGCGGCTCTCAAAGTCTGACAATGCATTCATATATGTCTTCTGCTGCCCAGCGCTAAGGTCAGTAAAAACGTTAGCATTGTTCCCAAAAGAGGAATATTCCGGTCTTTCCGGGGCTTGTTTTGGCGCCCTATCTTCGAAGACAATAGGGTGGATTGTCTCATCAATCCGTGCTTGCAATTGCCGAAGCCAGAAGTCCCAGTCTTCGGGCTTCGTAAGAATCACACGAGTAGTCGTATCGGTCTTCATTTTGGCGGCTTGATCGCGAGAGGGCTAAGCAATTTAGCGTCCGGAAGTTTCTATACCCGGGTCGAGTAGATATGTATCAAGACCTTGGTATAACAAGCGTGTGGAGCAAGATGAGAATCGGACGCCTTATACTTGCTGTCTTGATGATACGTTGCGCTGCTCAGATTTACTTACCTACGGACTATCGGAAAACGCCAATTTACTCCACGGCTATTCGGGTCTGTGCCGATGTTATTACGGATATTTTCGCCGGAGTGCCATACGAACTCGGTTGGTCTGCGTACCAGAAGAAGCTCTTTCGCAGTAACCATTCCTCAAGCTTCGCATGCGGCGAGGAAAGTACGCAGAAGGGACTAGGCGCTACTCACCTATCGTGGACACTTCTCATAGTATACATGCTCGATATCTTGTCCGAGTCGCAACGGCTCTGGGTGCGAGGCCGTCTCCAGTTTATCTGGTCCCAACTCGGAATCCGAAGCGCCTTCAATCTGACCAAGGTAAGCAAACATAGATGGGTTTGGAAGACATGTTTCCCCAGCTCACGGGTTGAAAGCTTAATATGCGAATACCGTCTATGATGATTCTCTCGGACAGCATGGCTTCCGGCCGATACCCGCAAGATCAGAACTGCGAGACGCCTTTTACTCAAAATTAAGAACGGAGAGCAAGGAAATGCCTCAGGTATAGATCCTCCTATACGTATGTGCTCTTTACATTTAGTCAAGGTGTCACTACTCAGCCCCCGAAGCCGTAATCGAATTATCGATATAACTAAATGTAAGGCCCAGTCATGAACACGTGAGGGATGCACGTGACGCCCCCGCACGAGCACACTCAGCTCAAGAAGAGGGGCCGAACAGGTCCCGATCCAAGAAGGATTTCCCCTCTTGCAAGCTTCAGCTTTTGCAGCAATAAGACTCTGCTTTGCTCTCAACGCTACCTACCTACCCTGCATGCGTGTGTGTGATCGGTTGTGGAACCGTGACACTAAATTAGAAGTCTATAGGAACTATAGAAAGGTAACTATTTATTAAGAAACGACTTAAAAAGCCTTTAAGATACGTATATAATACGTATAGCTACTAGCTATAAGCCCGTACTTAACCTAACTACTATAACGCAAGCTAGCTATTTAACTATAACCTCGTGTTACGGAATAACTAATATCTAGCCGAATAGACGTATAGTTACTTCGTAGGTACTATAGATAGCAGAGGCTATACTAGGGTACGTTGTTTATCCGTAGTCGTAGAGGGTATTACTTAGTGAAAGGGGTCCACATAGTCTTACTACTTAATCCTTAGAAATACTAAGCCGGCTAGGCTAAGCTTAGTTAACTAAGGGTAAAAGTAGGGCTAGAGCTAAGCTCTAAGAAATAGGCTATATTTAAAGGTAGGCTGTATAGTGTTATTGTTATAGTAGTGATTTAAGCTAGAGAGGAAGGAAAGAGAAGAGGGAAGAGAGAGAGGAAAAGCCTCCTTGTATATACAATCTTCCTTAATAGGAATACCCCCTTTCCTTACTAACTAGACCCCTCCTTAGCTATATTATAAATCAAGGGGTAACTTAGAGGTTATCTAATAATTCTCCTGCGTAATTCTAATAGGGCTTTAATATAGCTATATCGATAGTTTAATATAGTTATCCTAATAGTCTCTAGCTTCCTAGGTTAAAGAGTAACTTAAAGGTTAGGTAGTTACCTTCTTATAGTTCCTATAAGCTTCTTATTTAGTTATATCGATAGTTATTAAATAGCTTTATAAGCTATATAAGAGAGAGGGTATAATAAGCGTTAAAGTAGGTATTAAAGTCCGGACGATATAGTCCTATTCCTTATATACCCGTATATAGCCTAGACCTTCGATATCCGATACTAGCTATTTAAGCCGAAGCTAGCCGAGGGGTTATACTAAGGCTATAATTAAATAGCTAGTAGGCGTTATAGTAGTTAGGTTAGTTACGAGCTTATAGCTAGTAGCTATACGTATTATATACGTATCTTAAAGGCTTTTTAAGTTGTTTCTTAATATTAGTAGTAGCTTACGTATACACAGCCTCTACTAATAAACCTTATTACTAATACACAGAAATCAACTCTAATTAAGCTATAAGATTTTCACCTAAAAATCCCTTATATATAGCAAATTTAGCGCTTTTATATACGGGTCTTTATTGCCGCAAAGATCCCTTAGTTCCTAAGATATTTAACTATAAGTAAAGGCTCTTCCCCCTAGGAATTTAAGATTAGTAGACAGATATATACAACTTTAATTATACTTTTCTCTCTCAATTTAAATCCAATCTTTACATACCCTATACCGCACAAAACCTCAAAAAATAGGCTATCTAGCTATTAACCTACCCTATACCATTTCTTCCACTATGACCTGCTCTAACAATTAGTATTAAGACTATATAATTACCTCTACTTATTATTTTTAAGTTATACCCTCTATAATTATAAATAAATAATATACCCTATTATAGCTTAGCTATTTTAGGGCATTTACGAAGTAGCTATATATTTATTTAGCTAGATAGTAGCTATTCCGTAGCACCTAATAGCTAGACTAAAAGCAGACCTAATATTATAATACTTTGCTAAAGGAAGGTATAAGAATATAAATATACTACTTAATATATATGCTCGGAATTTACTAGGGCGGGTCTAAAAACCAGCCCGAGTGCTAATATCCTTATTTAGCTTTTAGCGACGCCTTTTCAAGTCCTCGCTCGTATCGCGACATGCATTTAATTCTCCTAGCTTATATAATTACATTATGGTTATTCAGCTATTCTTCTTTTTTTTTTTTAAAAAAAAAAAAGACTCGTTGGTTCTGAACTTCATTTTGTCTCTCTCCCCGCGATTGGCAACTTAGGTCGGCGCATTTCCACTGCCTGCGCCATCTCCATCCCGGAATATGGGGGAGGTAATCGTGCGCGGTGTGACTTCCGGGACGTCCGCGCCAAGCTCCTGAGGTGGATGTTGAGGCGTCTTCCACGGCACCCAGCCTGGCGAGGGGCTCCCGTGTGAAGACACCATGTAAGAATCGTGCGGATTCTGGCTGTAGTAGCTGTCGTGCGGATTTGGCCTACCAGGGGAGTGAGGTGGATACGCATAATAAGCTTCAGCTCCGGTATGACTGACTGCAGGTGTATTCTCCGTTTTAGTTGGTTGTCGACGTCGGAAGATGAACAGGCAGATGGCAACCGCTAGTAGGATCACAGCTGCTGCGCCGATGCTGATTCCTGCTATGGCACCTGCTGAGAGACCGGGAGAAGATAGGCTGTCCGAGTGTGTAGAGGTCGGCCCTGAAGTTATTGAAGGGGGCAGCCGTAGCGTTTCAGTGGTACTTGGAACCGCTGACTTCAGCCCATACTGCTGTACATTAACATACGCCTCGCATTGAGCCTCGGGAGCTGCAAGAGGACATTCTTCCGCAATGCAGATTGAGTATAGTTCACCATTCTGCGGTGGCGCACACCGGGTATTGTATCTCGCATTCATGAAAGTGGAAAGCGTCTTTGCATCTTTGTCTGAAAAGCCATGATGCTTGCTTGCAACAATTAGCTGGTCGATGAAATATCCGATGTGGGTTTGATTCAGGTTCATGTATTTATGTACGTAGGCTGGCGTCGGAGGAACGAAGCTCTTCTCCAGGAAACTGCTCGCACGGCTGCAACCGTACAGTTTTCCAAACGTTAAATACCAACGATTGAACATTTTTCTATTTTGGAGAATGAGTTAGCGAACGTGCCGTCGTAGAGACGAGTAATGTTGCCCACTCTTGATTTGATCCTTGCTTTATTTCCGCCGTTTCGGTGGAGCCGTTCAGGAAAGCCGTCAGCGGCTCAGTGCCGCCCCCGTCTAGCCAGTCGACGCCGAAAGCTTCGCCATTCAGATTTGTGACTGGCTCTTTCCGGTGTTGTCAGTATGAGCCGATCAAAAATAAGACTAATGTGATGTTGCTAGGCTGCCTACTTGACCCGTCGAACCAAGACCGCAAATACACATCACGGCCATCATATTGTCCGTGATTAAATATTCCAGTGCTGGCAGTCTTATCCTTGCCAGATCCAACTGCACTGCCGCCGGCGTAGGCGTAGGCGACAATGCCCTGCATGAGACGCAGCTGCGTTGTGCTGTTGCTCTCCCCATAACGCTGCTTGGCGTAAAAGTCGCAGATTGACTGGCCATTCGGTCGATCTTCGGCGACGGCAATGTCGAGTGGTAAGAGGAGGAGCAGTAAAGGGATGACGTGGAGCCATGGCATGCTGGGCACGATTCTGGAGCCGGTTTTCGGCAGAAAGAATGTCGTCAGCGCGACGGCAAGAAGCCTAGGTTTCGACAACGCGGGGATGCTGGTATTAAAAGGCAGGCCTGGGCAGAGGCAGAGCGAATTAGTAACCACAGGCTTGACAATAGACAGCACGGGAAAGGCATCCAATCATACCCCAGTATAACAAGTAAGTAGCCGATGCTGCACGTAAGGCGGCATGCAGCTTGGGCTGATGACTGAAGAGTAGGCGCCACACTTGCGTTCCCTCGGAGTGTGGGAGGATTCTGCGTACAGAATGAGTGGCTACTTTCATGGGAGGTAAACCAAGTGGTCGAGCTCGAGTCGCCCCGATGATATCAAACCTAGTTAAGAACTAGAACCGATGGACTCTCTCCACCTGGAGATCTAGTCCTCCCACTCGATGCGTTCTAAGCAAAGAAAGGGCATTTTTTGTGCTCTCGTCAACGCCCCGGGCAGCGCAGCAACATGGCGCCCCACAACCAAGTTCTTATTGTTAACCGTCCTTGGATAGACCCATGTGTCGACCAACGGCTTTGCCAACGAGAAGCGGGGCAAAAGTGGCGTCGCACGGGCAGATCACAAAGGCCAGGAGCCCAGGAGCCCTGGGCATGAGGCAGAGGCAGAAATCAAGTGGAAGAGGGCGTATGAAGTAATCCTCGAGCGCTAAATCCGTTATGGAGGGGATACCCTTCGCCATTGCGAGCACGACGTGCTTCACCAGCTTAACTTGTAGGAAGTCTGTTGTATCCTGAGAGTCTCTACTTCGTACCCTGTAGCTTTACTTGAGTTGTACTTTTCTGATTGGTAAATGTTTTGAGGTTGTTGGTCGACAAGTACTTCCTTTGTCCTTGGTTCCCTTTCCTCAGCTGACGAGCCCTCTAAGGCGTCCGAACTTGGATTGGTGTGTCGGACGGACTTGGCCTGTCACGCAGCACCTTTCACTTGATTGGGTAACAATCCGTACTTGAGCCAACGAGCTGCATTGTTTGCTTTTGGGTCAGCAAGGTGTCCTGCGAATCGGCCTTGGCGGCTCGGGGGCCATGTATTCGTAACCTAAGCTTTTTTGCCAAAGTACGGTGGTCGTGCGTGCAGCCAGTGTCAGTGTACGAATTGACGAAGTAGCCCTAAATCGCGCAAAGGCTGGGGGGCTGAACCAGTCTCGGCCAGTCCGCCGTGCCCCTCAAGGGCTTGTCAACACCCGAGATCGTTAGTGTCAATACTGTCGAGTCTAGATGCGAAGATTGCTTGTTGCTACTGAAGTGAACACGGCTGGAAATGGGGAGTGTGGCCCGCATTGAAACACTGAAACTGTTTGTTTTAAGTACAGCTCTCAATCTCAAGCGGGGAGCCCATTAGTTGTCCTAGTATTTTCGAATAGCAGTAGTTCTCGCAATATATAAAGGCGGAAGGCTAATAGTCTCTCTTTCTCCGAGTTCTTTTCACAGCTTTCCACTTAGGGTCACGGAATCGTCCTTGCCGCTAAAGCCAGTCGTTCTCGCGCCCAGACTTTTCTGCGAAGGTAAGTAAGGAGGCAAATCCCCAGCGGATGATTGCAACTTGACTGCAAACTGCTTCGCATATCGTGGGAAGACAACCCCTCGACTTATGCGAAGGTGCTTCTATAGCTCCCAAACTTGTCCAGAGTCGTTGACATTGGCCAGGTTCCAATGCATCAGGGCGCGTGGAAGTGAGTCGTATCTAGCTATCCATGCATTGTACTGGTTAGCCGAATCGTCGGCTTTGAGAACGCTACCAAGGTTATCTAGGAACTGTGTCGACGTTTAGCTAATGTAATGGAATGAAAGGCAAGTGAAGGCAATTGCGACATCAGGATGAGCGAATTCAGCGTACTCGAGCGGCACTCCATTCGACTCGAATGGAACCGCGGGAGGGCTTCTCCTAGGATGCTATAAGAGGCTGGCCCGGAGTTTGTTTAACAAGCAGGTGCCTATGTGTTATTTATCTAGAGAGCTAAGGAGAAAACTAATTAATCTGAAGTATTATGACTTCGGAACCTTTGTAAAATACTGCCGAAAGTAGTTAGCTAGATCCGGAGTACTAATTAAATCGCTATATTTATTTAGTTATATTTAGCGTACTATATTAAGTATAGAGTAAGCTAGAGATATAGATAAACGGCGACGGTTTTACGTACTATTTTGCTAGGATTAGCGTAATATAACCTTTAAGCCTCTATATATATATTAGCCCTATGCAGTCACATAATTATATGACACTATCTAGGAGCCTTTATCTGCGCGTGTGTGAATACCTATTTTGCGAAATACGGCAGTAGATTTGATGTTCGGAGTGTTTTTTCCGCCGCGCGCGTGTGGAGGAATACTACCCGAGATTTGGGTAACAGCCGGCCTGACCGGAAACGCATTGAAGTTAGTCCTTCCCAAGAAGGCATGCGCCATGACCGCACGACCTTACCGTTAGGAGAGTAATCGGTGTCTTTAGACAGGCATCCAACAGCCGCTTGAGGAAGACGCTCAGATTCCCGACCAAAGCAGGGTGTAAAGAATTGAGAGCAGGTTGAAAAAGCGCCGATTGGCCGACAACGGTCTTTTGCTATCAGGTAGAATTATTGGCTGTGACAGGACAGCGATGAAATAGGGCTACAAGGTCGGCTGGTATCCCGGCCTGCGGCATGGACTTGACAAGCGAACAAATCTAAAAGACCTGCGGTCCCCGCCAGACGCGCGCGAAACCCCATCCCCTGTAAGTGCTTGGTTTCTTAGCAATTGCGAGGTTTTGACAATTAAACCCCCTTTCTCCCAGCACGTGAACATGCTTCACGTCCTTATCGTTGGCGCTGGCATCGCCGGTCTCTCCGCTGCCATCTCCCTCCGCCGCGCAGGACACGCGGTCCATATCTATGAGCGATCGTCCATGAACCATGAAATTGGTGCCGCCATCAACATCCCCCCAAATGCCAGCCGCGTCCTTATGGCATGGGGACTGGATCCGTTTCGATGGCAGTTTGTCAAGGCTCGCCTCCTCACATATCAAGACCCCTTTACCCTAGAAAAAGTTGCCGACCTGGCAAACGAGAAGACGGCAAGTTCCCTTGGCGGTGCTGAGCTGTACTATGCGCATCGTGTCGACTTGCATAACGCTCTTAAGTGGCTGGCGACTCAGCCCGAAGGACCCGGTACGCCAGTCAAGATTCACCTACAGAGCGAGGTGGAGGCATATGTAGGCGCTTTCTGATCCTCCCCCAAGCTTGTACACAATACTGAGGAAGGTGTTGCAGGATCCCTATGCGCCCTCAATTACGCTTCGAACCGGACAGCAGATCCGGGGCGACTTGGTGGTAGGCGCCGACGGAGTGCACTCAAGTGCGTCAGAGGCCGTGCTGGGTCATAAAAATGATCCCGTGCCGCCCGTTCACTCAAATTCCTGCTACCGCTTCTTGATCCCTGCAGCAACGTTAGAAGATGATCCAGAGACGCGTTTCTGGAATCAGGACTGCGATGGATGGGCTCGTGTGCTTGCACATAATGAAACTGGACGGAGGATCTTTACGTACACTTGCCGCGAGTATGTTGAACAGCCCATCCCACTGCTGGATAATATTGATGCTTATGACCACAGCAACTCTATCCATAACTTTGTGGGCATCTTTTATGACAACTCAGCCGAGTACGAAAAACGCGAGGGTTGGTCTTGAATCAAATGCATCGTTTTTTCTACAAAGTTTGCTCATCGAAGCCGCAGATTGGCAAGCTAGTGTTGATGTTTCGGACGTGCTTGATAGATTCTCAGATTACGACCCGAGAATTCTGAAGATCATGAGGTTCGCCCGCATTCAGCGACATTCAAGCACGAACTCAAAACTGACTCTATGATCAAGCAAAGCTACAGAAGTCAAACGGTGGCCTCTTTTGTACAGGGACCCGATTTCGCGCTGGTACAGGGGCCGAATGGCATTGGCCGGCGACTCGGCACATCCTATGCTACCGCGTACGTTCCCATCCTAACTTCAGTCGGCACGAGCAGCGGGCGCTGACTGCTGGGACAGATCAAGGGCAAGGGGGTGCCCAGGGAATTGAAGACGGTCTCGCACTTGGCATCGTAATGCATCGCGCGTCCACACCTGCAGAGATCGAGAATCGTTTGGACGTTTATGACAAAGTTCGACGGAATAGAGCCAGTGTCATCCAAGTTCTCAGTAACGTCGGTCAGGATCAATCCAAGCATGTTCGGGAGGAGCTCCTCCACTACATGAGCGACAAAAAGCTTCCAAGTGAGTTCTAGAGAGCTCCTTCCAGCTTTTGCGAGCGGCCCTTTCTAATAGCGGAATGTAGCCAACCCCCTCGAGATTCTCAAGCACAACTTTGGCTACGATATCATTGATGCGACCGTCAAGGCAATGAGGGAGCGAGACTCCACGTTCCAGCTTCCAGATGACTTCTTTTCTTGTGAGGTAGTTGGCGTACCTCTATTGCCAAGTGTACCCAATCAGGACTGATAGAAAGTGGGGGATGGCTGAGTACACGTATGAAGGAAACAACTGAATGGCTGGTCAGGAAGTAAAGCATTTACTGTGCGTATTTGATGATCCTATTCTTGCTTACCGCCCAACATGGTAGACTTCATCTCGCTTAGGAGAAGAATTGATAGATAGAAGACGAGCACGCAGGCTATGAAATCGCATCTTCGAAGATTCATAAGCCACTAAACAGCTGTATCAAACACATGACCACCCCGAGACAAAGATGAGACCACTTTAATTGAGAAAACTTCTCATGATTTTAGTTCCATGTCAATTCAAAAGGCCCTTTTATAGCTGTCTATTAGTAAGAAGTGCTGGTTGGATTTTCATTCAGTCCGAAGGACTTTATTCAGTCCGAAGGACTTTATTACGACGATAACTGAGGTCCAAAAGCTCTGCTCGTATTGGTCACATAAGTCTCCACTCGACGTCGATTGGATGGCAGTCCTGCCTGGGTATTGTGACGGGCTGAGCCGTCAATGTGCACTCGGCTGATGCCGATGCTAATAACGCCACCAAATGAGGGTCTCACAGCCTGCCCCTGAGCATTGTCTATACGTCACTAGGTAGCCAGCTCCTCGAGAGCATCCCGCTTTTCTTCTCTGCAATGCATTCAATTCGTTGGTTGGTACTCCGTAGCCCTTTCAGGTGTAAAGCCAGGTGCGCGGTCTATATGGTTGGCCTGCCCGCGCAGTCCCCCCTCCCCCTTCCTCATCAAACCGTCCCAGCAATCCAACATACTATGGCTGATTCTATCCCTTCAACGAATGTTTGCAGGACGTGCAAGCAGGAGAGGCCGGCAGATCAATTCATTTCGAAGACAAAGTCCTCCATTACACGTGGAAGACGCACGGCCAACTGTCTGGACTGTAGGAATCGACAGGCCTCAGGCACCTCTAAGCGTACTGCAGAACAAGCTGAGTTGTCCCCAATACGCCGGCAAGGATTGCCATTATTAGACTTACAACTAGGTACACCAATTATCTCACAAGGACCTATTCTGCTGGGAACGCCACTTGCCATGTCAACAGGAGCAGACGCGCCTGCGCCGATTACTTCCCGACCAGGTCCCTCGGTTCCATCTCAAGAAGGCGTACGACTTGGAGCGCCGATCGAATCTCCAGTATCAAGTCCTTCTATTTGGCCGAGACACGCCCGGGGAAGATAATCCCGCCCAAGTGTCCAGCAGTCGGTCATCGAACATCGAGATTTCGAGCTTGTCCATCATGTTATTTATTCACGCTTAAGGCTCTACAAGTCCTAACAGAGCAGCAGGTGCTTTGATGAAAGTCCGCGGCCATCAGGAAGTTCCCTAGCATTGAGCTGTGCCGTGATATTATGGAGGCCGAGTTGACGGGTGAATTCCACGAACTTGCTTCCTTGAAGCGCCTTAGTAAGGCCATCAGCCACAAGCTCTGTGCTTGGCCGATAGGTTACTTTGATGGTGCCCTTTTGAACCTCCTGACGAAGCCAGTGATTGTGTACATCCACGTGACGAAGTTTTGTTTTTAACGAAGCGATTTCTTCCGTCATGAGTCGGATCGTTTGTCTGTTATCACACTGAATTGTGATTTGGGAGGAATCAAGCTTCACAGCTAGGTCTTCGAGCAACCGACTGACAAATATTCCTGAAAAGTGTTCGATAAAAGGCGCTAAGGGACTATAGAAATGTGCCGTCGTGCTATGTTCCGAGTTAACTTACCTTTGTTAACGGGTAGAGCCAAGACGCGAGGGCATAAGAGCATTGAAATACGAGCCAAAGAAATGGCGGCGGCAATTTTAGCATGCATTTTGTGTTGAAAACAAAATCCGTAAAATAAAAAAAGCCTTCTACGAGGTAGGCAAGAAAGAATACGGCAAGGTGGTTAATGTATGAGAAGGCCTATAGTAGGATTCCAAAAGTCTGCGCGATTTTCGCGCGTTCACACGCCCCGCGTCTTAATTTAGCAACGTTATTAATTCGACCTTCAATCTTTAAAAATGCATAGAAAATCACTATAAACTCAGAAAATCGCCAGTACGGTACTATAATATCGGGAAACCGTTAGAGGAATGCCGAAATTAAGCTAGAAGTTCGTATAGCTATTATTGATGCTGTAAACGCAGGTATAAGACTATAAAGTTAATAAACACGAGAAGAAAGCATTCTAATGTCCGCGTATATACAGTCAAGCTGACCTGCTCCCCTCCCTCCCCCCCCCCTCTGACCTAACCTGGGCCTACCAAATTTACGTCCATCTAAGCCTATGCGAGAGCTTGGCCGACCGTATGCGGAACCTCGCCTGACCTTACACGAAAGCTCCCTGACCTTCCCTGCGAAAGTACCTCTTTCCTTCCTTGCCTAGGTAGGCAGGTAAGGTAAATCCCTCCCGTACCCTAGAGCCGCGCGTAATTTCCTTGCTCTTATAATTTCGCAGCGAACTCGCAAGCCCTTTATCTTTGGAAGTCATTTGACTTGCAACCCCCGGGAACATGAGCCTTCAAAATCTCATTTGTTGGGCTTGAAGAGCGGTGGAGACGAAAATAGGAGCGGAATCGCTAATTCCAGCTGTTGATTCGTGAGCTCTTGACGCTATAATTTGCTAGGCTCCAAAGTAGACATTAAATACCCGTTTCTTTTTATTTGAAAGACCCCTTCATGTACACATTCCTGACGTAAATGCAATGTTGGCTGGCTCCTTGCGATGAAGACAAAATTTTAGGGTTCCAGACCCGTTTAGAGGAGATATTATCGTACATCAACAGAACTCGCAATCCTTTTTTTCAACTGCAGCTTCCGGAGATGGTCTTTTGTACCTCTTTTGCCGATTCAATTAAGTTAGGCAATGAGTGTGCGGATCCCGGGTTAGAGTCAGAGGCCCGCTCCTTGATTGTGCCCAGGATACCAACAATAGAGTTGACGCTGCGGGCCAATAATGTACGAATAATGTCCAAAGATTCGTTTTGGGTGAATACAAAATGGACTGGTTGTTGAAACGGGTTGTAGGCTGAGCACGTTTGAATGAATGGGCTTGCCTGGTTTCCCGGATCCAGTCTTGAGCTTATCCGCCGGATGATGTGCAGCGACATGCGAATCTCCATTGCAGACAGGAACAGGCTTTCGTTACCCGAGGCCTTTGTGCAATACATGCATTGCAAATGGTGTTCCCATATGGCGACAGCCTCTCTTACGTGCCAGAAGGCTTCGGCTGCCTGAAAGACTGTGTCATCTTTTCGGGCACAGACTTTGAGCTGCACAAAAAGAGCGGCCAGTCTCTGAAGGCACTCGCAAGATTCCCGATCATTACTTATGGTCCTAAAGGGTTCACACTTCTCTCTTGGCGATTCTCCTGAATAAGACGGCGAGGATTTTGAAGTGTCGGGGACTTCAATCGGCCGAAGGTTTCGGTAGTTCTGTGTAGTCTCGACATCCCGAGATAGAAAGTCAAAACAGTCTAGCTGGTTCGGAATCAGTACTCGGATCAAGCATTACAGAGAGCAGCTGTGTCGATACATACGAGAAGCGGATCTGTGTGCATGGCGCCCGTATCCACCAAGCCTTCCCAGTCGGTTTCGATGATGGATTGATCATCGCTCGATGACGCAGATGACGGCGGGGTAAGGTGTACTGTCGAATCCAAGAGATTATCTCGAGACGCGGCAGAGAGGTTCGCAGTTGTCTCCATACGACGTAAGCGCTCAAGAGTTCTTTTATTCCGAGCGCCTCTTGGTCGTCCCGTCCGTCTTGATGAGCTGTAGTTGCATCGCAGCTGTGCTCTTTGGCAGCCGCTGCAGGGCTTACTTCCATCGCACTTGACTTTGCTCTTGTGACAAAAGTCGCATGCAGACCTCAGGGGTGTTGCGGGTAAAGTTGGCTCTGGAGTATCCATGGCGGCTACCTGGACCTGAAGGGGGAGATGGAGCGTCGTGAGCGTGGGGAGTGCCAATGGCATGGATGGATCGAAGTTCCTGAGATTCCTTCATCATGGTTGTCAGGGTTGATTCTTTTTAACATTATTCACCATGCACTATAGGAGGGCGGATGGCTGCTTGAGTCCATTCGGACCACCGCTTGCGAGATCCTCGCGAGATCCTTGCGAGGTGCTTGCGAGGCGGGGGCTCGGCGCAGTCCCATAGGTCCGCGTCTCAGTTGCCAATGGCGAGTGGGTCGGACATTGGTTTCAGTCCTTGCAGGCGATGGCCATTGTAACGGTTCATCCATACTGTGGCTTTGTAGAAAGTTAGACAGGATGGCACCTTGGCGGGGACTCTCGGACATGACTGCAGCGGTGCTCGGGCATAGCGAAGTGGTTTTAGTCCTTGCGGGCGACTACCATTGTAACAGTTCAGCCATACTGTGGCTTTCTAGAAAGATAGGCAGGATGGCACCTTGGCGGGGACTCTCGGACATGACCGCAGTGGTGCTCGAGCGTGGTCTGACATTTTAGTATTGGCGTGCACTACTTCTACCGAGCAATTTGGGTTGATCTACGCGTGTCTGTAGATCAAGTCCCCGCACTCGGACGCAGGCTTGGATCTGGTCATCCAGTCTTTTAAAGGAATATGGCCTGCTGGCCGAGTGATCTCACGCTTAGTAGCGTGGGCAGATCTTCTAAAAGATATCTGTCTTGTCCACTAGCTTAAGGAAAGGCTTATAGGCCCACGTCTAGCCTATTGCACTATCGACGGCCTGGCCCGTTGAAGGTGTTACGGTACACTAGATCGATCTTTCGGGCATTTGGTCGTGGCCATGACCTTCACGGCGCGGTACGAGTCGAGCATCTCTGCCTGACACCAAGCGTCAAAGCGGTTTGCGGCGTCCATCTTTGCTTTCCGCCGCAGGTACGCTAGGGTAGTGATGCCCATGGTTGGGGCGGGCAACCGGGCCATTTGATCTTGCCATGTGGAACTCTTATGGCTTCTAGGGTAGTTCACATGCATGTTGAACGACGCACGGTCCCGGCTCGCCCTCCCGAGCTCACATAACAAGGCTCCTAGCTCCCCGTAAGTGGAGCTTGCGAGGCTTGCGAGCGGCAGTTGCCGGTCCATCAGACAGTTAGACTGCTGCCATCCATCGTGAAACCTGAAACTTGAAAGGGCCCGTCCACCTTACCCGATCTGACGGTCTTCCAACTCCAACGGCGGCCGTTCCAGAACCAAAATGGAATTACAATCTTGCAGTTCTCACCAAAGAACGGTCAAGCGATCATGGCTCTCAAATTACCAACGGGCAGCACCTCAGCCTCACAATTGAGCTCAACAATCCAGTCAAAGCGGTTCTGTGTCCGTCGCCGCGCCCGGCCTCTGCTGAGAAGCTCAGATACGACTTTTTCGGTGTTTTGTCTCCGCCCTTGACCGTCCGCCACCAATCTTGCCTATGGCCGCGTGAGCAGTGACTGACAGCTGGACATGTCGCATCTTGAGACGGCAGCGGATGCCCTTGCGATGCTCTGTGGTCCGACCAGACACACCATATCGCCCAGACTGGGGGCTTACCCATCTACGTTGAGCACCAACCCGTATATTAAGACCCTCTCTCTCTCTTGTCGAACCCGATGATACGAACTCCAACAACCCTTTCCCTATCACACACAACACCAGCCAAGATGTCTTTTCATGTCTTTGGTGACCGCCTCTTTGACGCATACGGCTTCTTTGCCGACTTTTGCCGCGAGAGACGCCCCGGCGTGCTGGCCACCGCATTCATCGACCAGGCTGGCACCGCCTTGCGGGACGAGGCCAGCAGGGCAGCAAAATCTAAGAAGGTGACGATTCCAGCCTTCAAAACACTGCGGCAGCTTAATCAAAAGCACCATACTTCTGCGACAAAACATCTCGGGGTCGAGACCGCTTTGATATGCGCGGCACAACTCTGCCACTACATCGAGTAGGTTCAAAAGCTCCACTTCACCTTCGCAGTCTGCTAAAACAGAGCGAGCAGCCGCGTCGAGAAGAACCCGGACGAGCTCAGTGGGAGCCGGGAAAAGCAGTTTGTCGGCTTTGGTGTTGGCCTCTTCGCCGCCACAGTCGCCGCCTCTAGTGCGTCGCCAGCGGTTTTGATACCCTTGGCCGTTCAGGCCGTGCGACTGGCATTCCGCGTCGGCTGTCATGTGGCATCAACGGCAGACAACATATGCGACTCGGGCGGAGAGTTGGGACATGCGGAGAGCTGGACCTATGCTTTCACGTCGGTCAATGCCGAGAAGGCCCAGATGCGGTTGGCGCAATTCCACAAGTCCAATGTATGTTCCTACCTGTGCCAGAGTGCAGTCTCGAAACTCACATAGCCGTGATTGAGCAGGCCATCTCCATTGTCAGCCGAGCGTATGTAAGCTGCGTAGCGGCAGATTACGTCGAGATATCCGGGCCACCCTCCACCCTGCGAAAGCTTGTGGAGCAGAGGGTCTTTGGGAGCGAGCCCGAGTCATGCCCAGTCTACGGCCCTTTTCACGCTGCTCACTTGCATTCAGCCGTCGACATAGATGGAGTATTCGGCCTCAGCGACCCTACATTGATGGAGCTTCTGCGATCCTGTTTTCTCAAGTCACCTGTTATTTCGTCGGATGGTGCATGGGAAGCCAGGAGCGAGGCAACTAATATCTTCAGAGCTGCGATACGAAGCTGCCTTACCGTACCTTCTATGCTACAGGCTGTATTAGAACGCTGTACGCAAGCTGTGGCCAAGTCCGACGCCTCCAAAAGCCTCGTCATCTCACACGGCCCCATGCTAGGCGTCGCGGGGGAGTTCGTCAGGAGCTTGTCAAAAGCGACTAAACTCCCTGTCGTCCTCGACACCCCTCCCCTGAACGCCCCTGAAACGGTTCCACGGGGTATCGGGAGCCACGGCTCTGTTGACAATGCCAAGCTGGCCATCGTTGGGATTTCCGGTCGATTTCCAGATGCGGATAGCCATGAGGAGCTTTGGGAGCTCCTCTGCAATGGAACGGACGTCCACCGAGAGATTCCAGGAGACAGATTCCCCCGAGAAACGCACGTGGATCCTACTGGAAAAGCTACCAACACCACGTATACCCCTTACGGCTGCTGGATTCGAAACCCGGGCTTTTTCGATCCTCGCTTCTTCAACATGTCCCCTCGGGAAGCCTTGCAAACGGATCCCATGCAGCGTATGGCGATAACAACGGCATACGAAGCCCTTGAGATGTCTGGATACGTGCCAAACCGAACTCCGTCCACCAGGCTTGATAGAATTGGCACATTCTACGGCCAAACATCCGACGACTGGCGAGAAATCAACGCGGCACAGGAAATCGACACATACTACATCACCGGCGGGATCCGCGCGTTCGGGCCTGGGAGGATCAATTACTTCTTCGGCTTTAGTGGCCCCAGCCTAAACATCGACACAGCATGCTCGTCCAGTGGTGCCTCGCTGCAGGTTGCGTGTAGCTCTTTGCTGGCGGGAGAATGCGACACTGCTGTCGTCGGAGGCTTGTCTGTCCTCTCTAACCCAGACCTCTTTAGTGGCCTCAGCCGAGGTCGATTCTTATCCAAGAAAGGGCCCTGCGCTACTTTTGATGACGCAGCAGACGGCTACTGTAGGGCAGATGGCTGCGCGTCTGTTGTGGTGAAGCGTCTGGACGACGCCATTGCCGACAAGGACAACGTTCTTGGAGTCATTCTTGGGACCGCGACCAATCATTCGGCAGATGCCATCTCCATTACTCATCCCCATGGTCCAACGCAGTCCGCCCTGTCTTCTGCCATTCTTGACGACGCTGGCGTTGACCCTCTCGACGTGGACTATGTGGAGATGCATGGTACAGGCACGCAAGCCGGTGATAGCACCGAGATGGTGTCCGTTACCAACGTCTTCGCCCCAGCAGACCGGAAGCGACCCAAGGACCGACCGCTCTATCTCGGAAGTGTCAAGAGTAATATTGGTCATGGCGAAGCTGCTTCGGGTGTTACTGCTTTGATTAAGGTGCTGAAGATGCTCCAACATAACGCTATCCCTCCTCACATCGGGATCAAAAAGGGTTCCATCATCAACTCTACCTTCCCTAAGAATCTCTCGGAAAGAAATGTCAACATCGCCTTTAAGATGACTCCATTTCAACGCAAGGACGGTAAGCCTAGGCGCGTCTTCGTGAATAACTTCAGCGCCGCCGGAGGGAATACGGGCCTGCTGCTCGAAGATGCGCCCTTGTGCGCCGTCGCGACCCCCGACCCTCGCGGCACTCACGTCATCGCAGTTACGGGCAAGTCAAAGGCGGCCATGATCAGAAACGCCGAGAAGTTGACTGTCTGGATGGCGCGGAATCCGGAGACGCCCGTTTCTCATGTGGCGTATACAACTACGGCACGACGCGTGCAGTACAACTGGCGTTTGAGCGTGGCTGCATCAAGCCTCAACGAGGCCCGGTCTGCCATCATAAGCAAAGTCCAGTCAAATCAATTCTCCGCTGCAGCACATCAGAAGCCCAGCGTCGCGTTCATATTTACTGGTCAGGGTTCACACTACCCGGGAATGGGCCAAGAGCTAATGGCGCACTTCTCCGTCTTTCGCCAGACCATGAGAGAATTTGAGAGTGTCGCCAATATTCACGGACTCCCTTCTTTTATTTCTCTAGTTGATGGCACTGAGCCTCAACCTATAGACCCGTCGCCAGTCGCGGTCCAATTGGCCATCTGCTGCTTCGAGATGGCTCTCGTCCGACTGTGGGCTTCCTGGGGCCTCCGTCCTGACGTTGTTCTTGGACACTCATTGGGTGAGTACGCGGCCCTGAATGCAGCTGGGGTTCTTTCTGCGAGCGATACGATATACCTGGTGGGCGAGCGGGCCCGTCTCGTTGTCGATAGGTGCACAGCAAACACTCACGTCATGCTCGCGGTTCAGGGCTCGGTTATGCCCATCCAAGAAGCCCTCGGCGAGACGAGCGTCACAGTGGCATGTATTAATAGCCCTCAAGAGACGGTTTTGGCCGGAGAGGCCGCTGCCATGACCATAGCTGCTCGACGACTCAGCAACGCTGGTTTCAAGTGCACCCAGCTTAGGGTTCCATTCGCCTTCCATTCGGACCAAATCGACCCGATCCTCGACGAGCTCGAGAAGACGGCCTCATCTCTGACATTTTCCCCACCAAAAATACAAATCGTTTCGCCACTTCTTGGAAGGACGTTGAACAGTGGGGAGATTGACGCAACATACATTCGCAACCATGCACGACGAACCGTCAACTTCCTTGGTGGCCTCCTCTCGTCTCAGAATCTCGCTGCCGTCAGTGAGAACACTCTCTGGGTTGAAATTGGACCCCATTCCATCTGCACTAACATGGTCAAGGCTGCGTTTGGCACGTCGGTGGTTGCGATGCCTACCGCTCGCCGCAATGAATCTGTCCACAAGATTCTCGGCAGTAGTCTCAGCGTCTTACACAGCAGCGGCATCGACTTGGATTGGACCGAGCTGCATCGCGACTTTTCCCAGTCAACGCGAATGGTGGATCTACCTTCGTATGCATTCGAAGAGAAGAATTACTGGCTTCCGTACGAGGGCGATTGGACACTCTCGAGGACAAGTCGTTCCAAGGCTGTGGCAGCAATTAAGCCGCCTAAGCCGAAGCTTTCGACTACCTCAGTGCACCGGATTACCATGGAGAAAGTCACAGGAGAGACGGCCACTGTGGACACCGAGACCAACCTCTCCAGAGATGACATTCTGCCCAGTGTTACTGGCCATCTGTGCAATGGAGCACCTCTTTGTCCCTCCTCTCTCTACGCTGATATGGCAATGACCGTGTCTAATTACGCACATCAGTTGCTGCGACCCAACGAGCAAGTTGGCCTGAATGTGGCAGAACTCGAAGTTCCAAAAGCTTTAGTATTCGACGAGGAGGTACGAGCCCATGTTCTCCAATGTTCCGTCGAGGCCAATGCGTCAATGGGATACGCCCGCGTTGCCTTTTTTACCCATGATGGCTTAAAGAGAACAAACCATGCTTTCTGCAAAGTATACTACGGGGATCAACGTGCTTGGGCGACCGAGTTCCAAAGAATGGGGTACCTGATCAAAGAGCGCATGGAAGCGCTGGTCTTGGGACAGGTGGCCACAGTTTCAAGCATTTCGCGAAATCTCGCCTATAAACTCTTCACAAGTTTGGTCGACTACGATCGCCGTTATCAGGGTATGGAAAAGGTGTTCCTGAATAGCGCTGCTTGTGAGGCAGTGGCCAATCTCGTCTTTCAAACTACTGCCGCGGACGGGGACTTCTTTTTCAACCCTTACTGGATCGATAGTTGCTTGCATCTGTCAGGATTCATAGTAAACGGCACGGATGCCGTAGACTCACGGGAGCAAGTCTTCGTCTCTCACGGATGGGAGTCCCTGCGCTTCATAGAGAGCCTGGATCAGAGGACGACCTATCAATCATACACACGGATGCAGCCGGTTCAGGGATCAAAGATGATGGAGGGTAACGTCTACATCTTTGACGGAGATCGCCTGGTGGGTGTCGCAAGCGGCGTTAAGTTCCAGTCCATCCCACGCAAAGTCCTCAACATGGTCCTCCCGCCTCGCGGCACCGTGGCGGCTAGTCTGCCGATCGTCACCCCTGTGCAAGTTCCGGTAGCCAGGCTGCATGAAGGCTTCACCACGGGCTTAGGGCAGAGGCTGGTGAAAGAGAAATCGAATAAGATTGAGCATGTGGCTGAGGGACCCGGCACGGAAGAAGCCGTCTCTGTGGTTTTCGACTTCCTCAACATGATTGCAAGCGAGACGGGGTGCGATCTCGAGGAGCTGAACGACGACGTAGCCTTTGCTGACGTCGGCTGTGACTCCCTGATGGCTTTGACCATTACCGGACGGATACGGGAGGAGATGGAGATTGATATCGACTCGCATACTTTCCTCGAATGTCCCACCATCGGACACATGAAGCGATTCCTCACTGAATTCGAAGCCCAACATTTGCGTAAGGCAAGTGAGGCGTCTCAGGCCTCCAGCGACCTCGAAGATGACGGCTTAAGCCCAAGCGTATTCTCCAGCATCACCACGCCAATGGGAAGCGACGAAGGATCCATAAACTGCCTTGAAGGCAATGCGGCCACTCTCCGCGACGTGTTGCGCTCGACTGTTGCAGCCGAGATGGGGATCGATATAGGGGAAAGCCTGGCTGCGCCTGATCTCTCGGCATTGGGCATGGACTCGTTGATGGCGTTGACTATATCGGGCACCCTCCGAGAAAAAGCTGGCGTCGATATCCCGAGTGACCTTTTCATGACCAACGCATCGCTTCACGCCATCGAAGGGTCCCTCGGCATTAATGAATCCCCGAAACGAAGACCGTTCTCCTTGCCAATGATCCCCAGCTTCACTGACGACAAAACAACAATGGGCTCAAGACAGCTAACACCCTTTCCCGAGATCACGGAGCATCTTCCTCATCGCCGGGTAAAATCTGTGCTGCTCCAGGGGAATTCTCGTACTGCTACCAAAACACTGTTTATGATTCCTGACGGCAGTGGCTGCGCTACGTCATACACGGAGATGGGCCGTGTCTCCGAAGACTGGAGTGTCTGGGGCATGTTCTCCCCCTTTCTCAAGTCACCTGAGGAATACACTTGCGGAATTCGTGGAATAGCGTTCAAGTTCATTCAGGAAATGAAGGTACGACAGCCTGTCGGGCCATATTATCTGGCTGGGTGGTCTGTAGGAGGCGCCATTGCCTATGAGATGGCCAGCCAGCTCACGCAGGGCAATGAGCAGGTTGCTCGGCTCATCCTAATTGATGCCCCAAGCCCAATGATCAACGATCCTCTTCCCAAAGATTTGCTCAGTTGGTTTGCCGAGATAGGTGTGCTTGGCAACACGGTAGGAGGGACGACCAAAACCATACCTGATTGGCTGTTGCCGCACTTTGCAGCCAGTGCCACAGCGCTGGCCGAGTACCATCCTAATCCCATTCCCAAGGCAAAGTGTCCCGAGGTCATGGCTATCTGGTGCGAGGATGGTGTTTGCAAGACACCTGCAGACCCTCGCCCTTCTCCGTACCCGACAGGGCATGCCCTATTCCTCCTAGATAATAGGGCTGATTTTGGACCGAGAGGATGGGAACAGCTGCTCGATACGGCAAACTTCCGGACTAGGCACATGCCTGGAAATCACTTCACCATGATGCGCGGTGACTTGGTAAGCCCCTTGATTCATGCTTCAGGGAAAAGGGAACTGACGCCTAGAGTCCAGGCAAAGAAGGCAACTTCTTTCATTCGCGAGGCATTGTCTATAAGTGACTGACTCAACCTTTCCGTGGCTTTCCAGATCCTGGCCTCGGATGTGGGGGACGCCTAAAAGAATTACGCCATGTCAAATAACATCTTCTTGCCAACTTACTTGTTGTGTCGCGACGAACTGAAGCATTAGAGTAGAGAAGGCGTTATCATTATTCCCTTTAAGGATTCAGGACACGCCGGTCTTATTTAGACGCAACAGCTATCAAGGCATCGGAAGATTCTTGATGCAAAATAGTAATATAATTATATACCTGAATGCTTTACTTGCTACCTATTATCGCCCCTCTGTCCAAGCTCTAAGAACAACGGCCGGATTAGAATGGCTTGGCCAATCGGAATAACCACAAGTCCTCGCGACATGACCAGATAGCGGCGGTAGGGCCATTCTTCACCTACAAGTAGTCAGCAAGGAACTCGGCTAGAATTGCTAGCTTCGACTTAGTCGAGGTGCTTTCTGGATATGATGATGTTGGCTTACAATCATGACTATTGTTACCCGCAAGATAGCTGCAACTATTATGAATAGGACGCAACCGAAGAGGGCCAGAAGACTTATCTTCTTCCAAAACGTGGTATTGACGTTGAGAAGGGTATGAGCGGGGATGGCCATAATCATCACGTCGGTAAGGATGTTTATAATCAAAGGCGGCAATATGTTGACTGGGGCTCAGATTGCTAGACACAATTGTTAGATAGACTGCCTAAGTGTTGCGAACAATCTTTTGCTTCAAGAAATGGCTTCGAAACTTACGTCTTTAGTCCGGATAAACAATCTACACGCGATAATAAGGTCGGCACGCATAGAAAAGAATGAGGCGAACGGGAATGAAAGTAAAGATAACAACATGCTTAATAAACCTTAAACTCTACAAACGACTAATACTTCGCTAGTAAATAAATAGTATATTCAGCTTAAGCGTCTAGATAAACAAAATGTACCTAGGTAGTAACGCCTGAATAGAATCATTAGGCCCCGTAAATATACGCCTTGGTCTCCTCTTTAGAGGGGGCCGCACGTTGTTTAATGCCCAAAGCGTCTAGTGTAGGTCGCCCAAGCCACCAACAATGTGTGCGGCCTCAGTTATGATGGTATACGTTATCTAATGGGTGATCCCTGTTAGCACGGAAACTCCATCAAATTCCAAGCCTACTTACCCACGAGAGGAAGATGATGTAGTCATCAGGCTTGAAACCTGAGATGCCAACCATTCTCCATCGGCAGGCTAACCTTTCAGAGATTATTATCGATCCAAAGGCATGCAGACACTATGTTTCTACCAGTGCTGCAGGAGCACTCATGTTTTTGCAACTCGTTACGCGAACGCCACGGCGGATTGGACTAGTCAAATCTGGATGAAATCGTCCAAGTTAGCGGGCTGACACCTGGCTAAGCATCAGCGATGAGTAACCTGACGCGTGGAAAATGGAATTGAAGAAGGCAAGGCGTATAAAGCTGAGCTGACTGAGTTGGCGGCAGCCATCAGGTTGTCACATAGAGCACAGGGGTCTATACAGGATCGCAAGGAAAGCTCTCACATGAGACGAATCCGAGGCAGCTGCATGACTCTAATTCACCCCCTTGGAGCCCACCCTCTTCTATACACGCAGCTATAAGAGTGGCGGGTTACTTCCCTAAGAACAAAGAATACAAGAACATCCAGTCCTCGAAGTCTCCACCTATCTTTGCCTCCGTCATGTATAATAATTTTAAATACCTCGTCTACCTCCGACCGTTTATTAACAGACTTTATTAAGAGGGAGAATCAACGAATACCTATTACCTTAAGAGAAGTGATTCTCTAGTCTTCTTCTATACTAAGGCGAGACTAGGAAGTAAATTATAGGAGGCCGGCCGCCTTGACTTTATAATAAAGAGGGCAATATCGCCGATTTATAGCATACCTACTACTTTATAGAAGCAACGCTAGCTTTATATAGGTATTACTAAGAAGTATATACGCGAGGTATATCTAATCGTTTTAATAAGTAAAGCGAGAGGTTAGGTTGTAACGTTATCCTTACGTAGTAACGTAGTTACCGCCCGCTTTACCGGGATAAACGTATGGTTTTAATACGGCATTTCCGACTATAATACAGCTATGATTACTCGAACTTTATTAGTAGGCTTCGTTACAATAGGATAGTTTCCTCTACCTACTAAGCTTTGTAACTAGTAGGTTTCTAAAGGGTCTTAATAGCTTTACTAATGCCGATAAGGTAGTAATATAAGACGGTAATGTCCTTGAGTAAAAAGACTATATTACTAGTTAAAGAATCTTATTAATAAGTCTTATCCGGCGAAGCGATTATATAGGGATGCGGATTCTATACATTTAGCGAGCTCTTTATAGTAATTAGTAGCTTTACGCGTGTATTATTTATCGAATACTATTCTAGCTAAGTCGATTACGGACCGAAAGACTATATAATAGCTCTCGGTCGACCCGCTAATTCTAAAATACTTCGAACACCCGTTAAGTTGCCAATGCAAGAGGCTTAACGGCTGAATATCCAGCCCGAAGGGTGAATATCGTTTACCTGCATTCGACTTTCCCTAGAACCCCCCTTCCGCCTGCAGCGACCAACCAGCTGTATGAACCACTTCCTGGTAGGCCCAGTCTAACTATATACCCTATAGTACCTCCCTCTTCCCTGTAGCTTGTAGAAGACGACGTTTAGTCACAGTAGAGTGGTGGATACGGTGGATCGCTCAGCTGTTGACCCTGACGCCGTTGTTGGTCAGCGAGGCGCATCTTCATCCCTGTCTCATAGTTAGACGTGAATGCAGTACATAGGAAACGCAGGCGTATAACCTTCCGTCGGCGTGTGGTTATAGAGGCTCTGGCGATCGAATGGCGCCTCAAGGAGTAAGCCCTGGAGCGAGGTAACCCGTGAGACGGCAACATAGCTAATACCGGCCTGGAAGTCGCGTGTAGCGAGATCAGTAACTATTTTATCCTTCGTTAGGCTCTGGCATTTGTGAACAGTAATAGCAAACGCCACGATTAGGGGAAACTGCGTGCGAGCGCAGGTCTCGTCACCCACAAGGAAGTCTCGCCTGAGTGGGAGGATGGGCGAGATTTTCCTGCCCTCGTTAGTTAGATATGGCGGTCCATCGTAGCTATCAAAGTCCACCATAATAACGGCTGGGGGGTCTTCCAATGGATCGGCGCCGGCGCTCCAGGCGATATCGTATACAGTACCTTGAGCACCGTTAACTAGGCCAGCTGGTTGCCACAGATTAGTAGTGAGCATCACCCTGGTGCCCTTAGCAACAGGGAACTTGTTAGATAGATTGCCAGCATTGTCGCTTGATGCCTGCCCCGCGCCCTTGCCCTGATTCTTTGCCTCCACCTGTATTGCCGGGGCGTTGAGGTGCACCATATGCTCGTGGTTGTATTGGTTGACTCGGGCCTTTGTAGAATACACTCGCAAAGCGGTCCTGAAGCTGTCAACTTCGCTCTGCGTTAGCCTGGCCTGCACCCGATTGCTAAGGAGGTTCCAGGATGATATAGATAACTTGACATCGCGCAGTTCCTGCAACGCCTGACGGAACTGGGCCTGATCATCACCAGCCTGGCGCTGTACCGTGGTCAGGAACACGGTGCGGTCAAATAACTGGTAGGCCACCTGCCCTCTCCTTTCCAACGAAGACAGGCCGGTGCTAGTCGAATACAGGGGCTTCTGTCGGACTGGTGGTAATTGGAAGAAATCGCCCACCAGCAGGACGCTCACACCACCAAAGAACTCGAGGTTACGCTGCGGAAAGGCCTGCCGCAGACGGGAATCGATTCGCGCGAGCTGCTCAAGCCCTAGCATGCTCTTTTCATCGATAACGAGGTATTTAATGTGCCGTAGGCGGGACTGCAGGGCGGCTGCGTCGGCTGGGGGAAGGTCGGTAAAAGTACCTCCTACTGGGAGGCGTAGCAACGAATGAATGGTGCTGCCCTGTATCTGGTTACTCGCAACGCCTGTTGGCGCCACGCGGCAAATAGGGCTAAGATTCGGTAGGGCGGCTGCCTGGAGATGGGATGAAAGCACCTTGATAAGGAATGACTTGCCTGTACCACCACCACCATCAACGTGGAGAAGGATTTGAGTAGGATTTTGCGCCTGGAAGTGACCCATAAATGTGTCGTACACGAGCCGTTGTTGCGGATTCAGCGTATTACGCCAGTGAGGGCCAAGGACCTCCACATCGTTGGCCATGGGGTGGCTAGCGATAAGGTCTTTCCAGTAGCTGTCTCGAAGTTCCGGATATGTACCCACATGCCGTGTCCAGTCGTAATTGACGTCGATATCGCGGCGGCCAAGAAGGTCAAGGTCTTCCTGGGTAAGGGGGTTCCCAGGTAAAAGGGCGGCGAGGCGAATCCAGTCTTCGTCATCAAATTCTTCCTCCACAGGCAGAGCCTTGTATTGATCATCTTGGGGCTGTAATGGAGCATCTTTTGGGCGACCGTAATGGTCATCACCATGACTGTGGTGCTGCCAACAATAGGAGAAGGCCTCAGCGTGAGAACCAAAAAGCTGGCCGTCAATTGTGAGGAGATCATCAACCCGCCGATGTGGGTGGTTTAATGTTAGCTTTACACGACAGTAATCTGGCCACTGTTGACCTTCTGGATCGGCCTGATAGCGAGGAAAGTAAACCAGCACACGAGGCCTGCCGTTAATGTTGCCTGGCTGCCATAGCTTCCACTTGGAAGGGTCCCTAGGGCGGAAATTCCAACTTTTCAGGAAGGAGACATAGCTTAGGTCCGCTAGGGCTTCCGGGCGTTGAGTGTACTTTTCGTAAACGTTGGGGGCCTCGTCAACCTCATCGCCGTCAATACGGAGGGAGCGGGAATGCCTGTCAGGATTACGACAGTCGACGTACAGGCAGGTTCGTGAGCCTTCCTGTAACGGCAGGCCGAGGAGCAAGTGACTGACCTCCTGCTTCGAGTAGTCTCGCTCAGCAACCAGCTGATTTAGGAGCTTTGACGTGAAGGAAATTAGGGGGTTGTGGTCCTTGACCCGGGGCATCAGGGCCCTCCCGATCTGGGCAAAAGACTCGCTCTTCTTTTCCGACTTGGAGCAGTATTTGGCCGCGTAATCGATTACTTGCTGTAGACTCGTGCACGGCGAAACATCTGTGTTGGCTAGCCACGCAACGGTAAGCAAGCGGTTATAGTGGTTAATCTGGCCATCGTTCCGCTCGCCCCTAAAGCTCCAGTGTTTAGAGTGAGGAACCCTGTCAAGGGAGGCTAGTAGGCGCTGGCCGTGAGGAAATCCAAAGCGGCACTCCACCTGCTTGGTATGCTTATTGAGCTGCATGCAGTAGTTGTTGCAGTGGTGGCGTTGCACGCGGTTCAGTACCATCGACAGGAGCTGAACGGTAAGGGGATGCTCCAATAGACTAACAATCAGGGGATTCCCTTCTCCAGGAGCCTGTATTCGCTGTGGCTCTGGGTTAACGGCAGATACGTGATATCCCCAGATGCGGGCGAATTGCTCACGGGACTGATCGTTGTCGGGATCCAAGTCTGGGTGGCCACTTAGCCAATATAGGCCGTGGTGGTGACTGGAGCCCCTGCCCTGCCACTCGTAGCGGCCCCAAGAGTCCGTTAGGTTGAACTTCTGCTTCAGGACAATAGTTCTAAATAGCGTATAACGCTTATGGAAGTGGTAAGCAGCGATGTGGGCGTTGTCCCGCAGCAGTTGCCGGGATAGAGCCATCCGCGCCACCTCAGGAGCTGTTTGCCACTCGTCAAATCTAGGCATATGACGGTATAGGGATTCCCAGTGGTAATCGGCTGCACTTGCAGTAGCGAAAAGGCCAGGTTTTCCTAGATTATAGGCATATGCTTCCAATTCCTTCCTCTGCTTATACCAATACGGCCGGGTGCCCCTGATTACCGCGGCTTGGCGCGTGATTGACTGGATCAGAGCCTGAGCCTCCGGCTCGTCAGGCTCAGCCATGGCTTCCTCTAGGTCGGCGCGGGTAAGGGGTTGACGGCGGCTGTCGCGTTTCTTGACGAAGTAGTCACTTCGCTTTCGGACCTGCGCACGTAACATCGTGTTGAGGGCGACGAAAGGCCACGTCTTATGGCGGGCAAAGCGTCCGTCATGCCATCTCATCGCATGGCCAAGGTAGTCCTGGTACGTGATACTCCGTAAACGAGGCTCCACGAAGTCGGCCTTGCCGTCGGGGTAGAGGGTAGGGAAGGCGAGCGATAACAGCGGCTGGGAACGGTTGAATTCGTCGATAGGGGTCCTGCGAATGGAAGGCAGTGGCATCTGGTGGTGAGTCTGCGCGCTACGCGGCATATACTCCAGATCAGTCATGCGCTCAGGGTTAGGGGTCCCATCAAGAAATCGGGACTGCAGAGCGTTCAATTCGGTATCAGTGATCTGCAAATTCGGGATCGCTGATGCATCGGCATCGCTAGGGTCCTCTTCCACAACCTCCTCAACGGGGCCTTGGGGAACCTCGCCGTCAGGTATGTCAGCCACTTGGCTGGCAATGGAAGCAACTACGCTGCCATCAAGAGGAATCCGTTGCAGGCGATTCTGGCTCACAACGGTATCGCGATAGCCCGGGTGGTGACGCTGTAGGTAATGCAACCAGGCCGACAGGCATGAGCGACGTACCCGGAAATCGCGAGCAAACTGTTGCCGGAAGCGAGGGTCGCCCTCTGTATTAGGAGGCCGCAAGAGGACGATATCTAGCTCTTCAGGTAGGGCTGGGAGCTCTTCAAAAAGCCTACCAACATTGCGAAGGAAGTGGACAACGTGACCCCGATATTTATACTGAGCGCCACGCACCTGCAGGACTTTCACGTGTACGTGAACCCTAGCGATGAGCATCTCCTCGACCATCGTTAGATCAGGTAGATTGGTGGGGACTTCCCCAAAGTCAAGGTGATTCGCGGCGCTAAAGAAGTAGGGCTCGTTAGGGACTTTCTTCCTGTCTCGACCAACGCAGCGACTGCAGATTTTCAAGCTATTTCGCTTCATATCGAACCATCGCTCCCGGCAGCGGATGCAACTATGCATCTTGTCGTCATTCAGGGCAGTATAGAACTCCCGCACAAGCTCTTGATCTTCCTCACTAAGGGCGGGCAGATTAAGGTCCGCTGTAAAAGGTGGATCAACTATCCGATCAAACTGTCGCTCTTGAGGCTGTGGCCGTGGGTTGAAAGTGCCTTGACGGGTATAGCGGCCGCGACGATGATCCTGTGACAGTAAAGAAGTGGCAGGAAGAGTGTTTTGCGGAATCGGGGTTTGCGGAATCGGCGTGCCCAGAACTACTCTTGGCAGGCTAAGGGTAGAAGGGACAGGAGAAGGCCCCTCTGCAGCGCTTGGGATAGATGGCCTCAGCAGAGGTCTAGGCAGTCCCTGGAGTGCGGGGGCCAGGCCACAGAATAAGGCAGGCGTGGCAAGAGATTGTAAGCCGTTCACAGACGCAGGCGTTGGCGCAATCCGCCTTGGAGGCGTCAGGTTAGCTAGCGAATCAGTTCTCTTCGTGGCTTGGCGTGGTGGTAGCCTTGAGGCGATATTTCGCATCGCGGCAACGGCGGCTCTGGACTTGGTTACCCGTTCCTTTCGGTGTGCCCTACAGCTAGCACACTGTCCTGTAAACTTAGTGGTGCGGCGGCTCCTCGATTTAAAGGGTTCAGGGCTGTCAGTGGCTGACCGACACTTCTTTAGCCGGCTGGTTTGCATTGTGCGGGTTCTTGGGGTCGGTGTCCGGGTGCCAGACAATTGGGAGGACTGGGTCCATCTTTGGCACCAGTCATCAGTCAATTGATGAGAATTATCTTGGAGCAGGAATTCCGCGCAGAGACGGAGATCGTCGATCGCATCTCGGTAAGATGTCTGGTGCCGGGTAAGCTTGATATGCGGGACCCTAAGCTCTATATGAGCGTTAGGTTAATCTTATATTCCTTTGCGATAGTAACGATAATACTAAAGATATACTAAAGACACGACTTTACACAAGGCTGGGCAACAGCCAGATATCCACAAGAGCGGAATCAAATTGAACTTGGATTACTGTTTCTCTATCTAGAACTCTTTAAATTAGAGGATCGATTCGATTCATCCGATCGAAATGTCTGCAAGCCTCCTCCAGGGGACGTATCGCTCGTCAAGTACATCGTCGTTCTCATCGATCGCGGAGGCCGGGACGGCCCTATTGCTTCCATAAGAGATTGCCTTCGGCTCACTCGAGAAATATGTCTCGGCGGGAGAACTCCATCATTGTATTCCTGCGGTACTGCGGGTAAATCCTTCTCAGGTTGGGGAGCAGAAGTCGGATACAACATGACGAATAGAGGCCCTTCTTTGCTTCTCCCACGAGATCTGAGGATTTCGTAGCGTACGCCAATCTTGCGAAGCTCTACTTCGATGTCATGTAGAGTCCAGCTCCGAGACTCCATACTCCATGCTCTTGCGTAGTCCCCAGGTCCCTGGGCTCCATTGGGCACATGATAGGTTAAGTCGACACGAAAGAAGGCGTACGAGGCGACAGTCAATAGTTCTAGAAAGAACTCTGTGGTATAGAAGGTTTCTTTGCTGAACACCGGGGAAGTGGTTTCGGGACTTTCAGGGTGTGCGAGCGCCGTCAACCTGATAGCTGCTCCAACCGCCAAGGTGCTCGCACTGAATACCAGCAGTGTGGCCTTGGCTCGGAAATCGCCAATACCAAAGTTTTCTGTCGGTGGACCTGGTTTAGCGTTGGACAGAAACATCCACAGAAGAGGCATGACAGCCAGCATCATGTTCCAAGACGCGCCAAAGATAAGCACATTCTCAGTAGCTTCGAGCTGGACAGGTTTGTCAGCACTGAAGAAGCTGACAATGCCCGTGATGATATTCATGACTGTTACAGCAGGCACGGAGAATATCAAGAGGAGGGAGAAGCGACCGAAGAGTGGGCGCCACCCGACAGAAGGGTGCATGGCGCGCACGAGGCGCTGCGCGAAGAATAGATTCACGGCGAAGAGGACAACGGCACTGAATTCATTAGCCAACGGCCCCGTCAGAGACCAATGAAAAACCCACCCGCCATTTTGGAAGAGATTGGCAGCTAGAGCAACACCAGGTGCGCGGACAAAAGCCCAGATTATGCGGATGATGCAGGTGACGACGCGAACAAGACAAAAGTCGAAGATGAGATCCGAGATGAGGAACTTGTGTCCCCTTTTGGCGTTGGCTCGATAGATTGAAATGTGTGTAAAAGCACCGAGAATGAATAGAATGAGAAACACAACCAGAATGGGGACATCTACCGTGGGCGTCGGGACGCCACCCAAAGCCGATTTGCCGCCTGAACTCTTTATTTGCCCCTGTGGTGCCACGATAAGTGCGGACTGCACAGCCTGCGGTGTCGAATCCATTGTCTTTGGAAGTATAGAGGCTGTGGCCCTCGTTGCGCTCGCAATCGAGCTTGTCCTCATAACTGTTGCCTCTGCTGCCGCTGCGGTCCGGGTTGTCGTATGAGTCTTTTGCTGGCTATTGTAAAAGGTGAGAATCCAAGGCACAAAGCTCTCAACATGCTTATTCTTGAGGGACAAGTGCGAGGAAGTATCAGTCGGGGAACCTCCAGAAATGGAGCCAAGTGACAATAGTAGAAGCAGAATGGCTCGAGTACAGGTAAAGAAAGGTGCTCGAGAGGGCATGCATTTAACTGAAACAACGGCTCCTGTGTATAGGCGCCCTACGGCAGCCATCGCGAAAAGAGTTGCTCGTTTTGGGACGAGTGGAACCCACCAGCTGTTATAGGTGGCGTCGCAAAAGGGACCGAAAACCCGAATGTCTTGACCAGCAGACATCAAGAGACAAGGGATGAACGGAAAGGTTCTAGAGCGAGATCATGATATACTGAAAGGGGCTTGAGCGAACAAGTGGACGGATCCAATCATTTCGGGTTCATGAGCCCAGAATAATACTCGCCGACAAGGGACACGCTCTTACCATCCGGCGCGTAGCTTACAACCAATCCATCAAGTGCACAGACAGTTCACGCATCGTCTATTGCACGGTTGGATTGGCTCAGCAATTTGGGGTCATCGCAGCGATGAATGCACGTCGCTTTTTGGAAGAGAAGCAAGAACACATCGAAATTAGGTAAGAGGAGATTCAGGAGTAAGGCAGTAAGGTTCTCATCGGATATCATACGTGCAAAGGAAATGACTCTTTTGAAGGTCATGATGGGGTTGAATGCCCTGAACCCAGTTGAGTTTAGTTGATCGTCAGTTACAAAAAAGCGGCGAGTTTTTCTCGTCACTATTTGGCTCGGCTGGATTCCTGAAACACTTAAATGCGCCTTACTAGCATTGGCGAAGGGTACCTAATTTGCACAGCAGAATGCGGAGAATATGGGCCAGGCCGGCTTCGCTGCGCCAAAGCCTACTTCCGTGCCCGGTCCGTCCTCGCAAGTAAATCTGCCGATACGTAACAAATTAGGGGCGCATTATTAGGTGTCGGTAAGTAATGGTCTGCCATTCGGTCACTTTGTGTTGGCGGGTCGCTAATAATGCCTTGAAAGTTTTATCTTTTTAGCTTTCAGTGTTATCCAGAACATGGAGTTCAGTGCTATAGGTAATCTTAAACAGCAGATATCAACATAAATGTATTCATCCCTCGCTGCTTGAAGCGCCGCCGAGTTTTCCATGACTTGGTTGTTATGCCGAGAAACTACAGATTGCATCCTTTCGCACTTCATCCTCAAATACCAACCCTTTTCAATTCACCATCGTCGATTGAGTAAGTTGTCTTCGACTGGGAGCATCAAGCCGTATTTTTTCTTGCCATCGATAAAATCTATTCTCAGTAAATACTGTTGATAATTCTTCGCAACATGTCTGAAGTCTCAGCTCTCGATGACTCGCAGCATTCGCCTGTCCAGGCGTGGAAAGCTATCTCACAGTGGCTACCATCCCGAGGTAAAGAGAGCGACTATTGGTGGGACCTGACGGGGCGGCATTTGGCCACCATGATGGACGCAGCTGGCTATACTATTGAAAAACAGTATGAGGCTCTTGTCTTTCACTATCACTGGATTGTAAGCTACTCTGTTTACATCTCATTGCCCTTCAATGTCGTCTCATCTAACGCTCTTACTATGTCTAGGTACCCTACCTTGGCCCAGCCCCCACGCCAGACGGCAGCCTTGCTTGGCCATCTTTACTTGGTGTCAAGGGCCTGCCGATTGAGTACTCGTGGAAGTGGAATACAGCTTCGGGCAAGCCGGATGTCCGCTACACCTTGGAGTCGATCGGAAAATTTACCGGAACCTCCAGAGACCGTCTGAACCAGGACGCGTCACGCGAGATGTTACAGCAACTGGCCGACGCTATGCCGTCTGTCGACCTTACTTGGGCGAATCATTTCTTCGCCACCCTATACGACCATGACAGATCAAAATACGAACAGGAGGCCACAAAAGGCGCCCACTTTACTACGACAGTCATGAATGCTGTCGAGTTCGTCCCCAAGGGACTAACAATGAAGACATATTTTATTCCTCGTAAACTAGGGCAAGATAAAGGTCAAATTCCGCCTTCGTTATGGGAGGAAACCCTAGCGCAGCTGGATCCCACTAACGTAGCACGTGCCGCGCTGTATGACTTCACTAAAAGCAGCCCGGAGGGTAAACTTCTCAGTCCTTTGTAAGTTGTTGTTCCCTTACCCCAAGCATCTCAGTCGTGCACGTACCGTCCGCTGTTCGAAAGGTAAATATCAACACTGATTTGCTTCGCGTAGTATGTTGGCGGTCGACGACGTAGCACCAGCAAAGTCGCGTCTCAAGCTATACTTTCGAACTCCACACACGAGCTTCTCATCTGTGCGCGAGATTATGACGCTGGGAGGGCGCATTCCCGTTCCAGAGGCACAGCTCCAAGATTTACGAAGTCTGATTGCTGCCGTTACTGGCCTGCCTGAAGGTTTTCCTGAAGATGCTCAGGTAGCGCGAACACCAGAAAGCCAGTCCGACGCCAAAAGCACCTTTGTAGAGGGACTCCCAGATTTGTTGTCCGGCTACATCTATTACTTCGATCTGGCTCCTGGCTCTGTATTGCCCGACATCAAGTTCTACTCCCAGGTACGGCACTACGGGCTCGACGATCTTAGTTTGGCAAAGGGCATCACAGGTTGGATGGATGCCCACGGCAGGGGCCAATATTGCCAGCGCTACTTGACCATGCTGAAGAGCCTCTGCCCGCACCGACAGCTCGACGAGGGGAAGGGCATGCAGGTCTACCTCAGCTGCTTGTTCAAGAAGACTGGAGAGCTCGACATTACTTCGTACGTAGTTCCCGAGGTCTGCCCTACGGAGCAGCCTCCCAGCCCTGAGCTCGCTTCTCCAAAGAGAGGGACACGGAGACGCAGCAAAAGCTGAGTGGGCTACTTGAAGTGGTGGCAGGTACTTCGTACATTCTTGCGATCGTCACTTCGGATCAATTTAGATTATTTAGCGAGAGCACAACAGCCGAATGTCACGTGCAGAACACCCATAGACCTTCGAGACGTTGCGGAGGCCGTGTGAAGGTTAAAAGGGGTAACGTAACAAGACTTGAGGACACTTTTCAAATATTAACAATTGAATCTTGGCCCCCATTCTTCACTCTCTTTTCTGTTGTGATTGTACGCCTTACAGCGAAGTCGGGTTTGCTCGCCAGTTGGGAAAGGGCTTGGGAAGAGAGATGTTACTGTAATCAAAACACTTCACTAGCATGCTCGGGCGCCAAAAAGATGCCGAATCAGTAAGCCGTATTGCTACTTATTACAGTCGATATATAACGACTAAGGCGACAGAGAAGAGTGTGCATATCGTAAACGTGGTATTCGAACAGGGTTACCTAACACTTGACTCACTTGATGGAGTGCTGAATGCGTGCGTTGCGAATCTTATTATTTCCTAAGGCAAAACGTGACTATGTGTTTGAAGGCATCTCGGTGCTGGGTCAACTAGAGATCACCTCTTCACATATTTGCTTCAAGGAACCAAGGTGGCTGTCCCAGTTGGAAATGCATCTCAAATCATCAGCCGATGCATATTTCGCAGCTTGAACTATGAAACTGCACAAGCGTCGGGCTGGCAACGTCAGAGCATGATTCTCAATGCTTCTGAGAACCTGATTTTCCCTCAGTCTTGCGCCAGCCCATTCCCAAGGCAAACAGAATCGTGGCAGCCGAGGCACCGGCAGCCAGATAGAAAGTCCGGTCCACGCCCAAAGCATACGCTCCCAGTACACCGGGCACTGCTTTAGCGGGAACAACTTCTTTGAAAGCCGTTGCACCCGCTGCGATGACGGCCTGAATGTTGACGGATGTAGCAATGCTCTGAAGTCCGGCCACGAGACCTGAGCGAAAGATGATGTGGGAAAAGTTGAGGAATAGCGATCCTCCAAAAGTCTGGCCAAAAGCGGCAAGGGAAACGCCAAGGGCGCTCTTTTCAGGCGGGAGCGCATTCTGAATAGCTATAAAAGGCTGTGAATTTTTGTTTAGCGGAGCGGACGGGACTTTGAGAGCGAGGAGGACATACAATTTGCATTCCGCAGCCACGGCCAAACCCTCCAATAAATTGGTACATGACCCATTTTGCAACGCTGGAATCGGGCTGCAAAGTAGACAATAGACCGGCGGCTACAGCTCCGATGATGCCACTGGCCAACGCCCAAGGGGTGTAGTAGCCCGTCTTTCCAACTGTGTTGAATGCTGTTAGCGTCTCTAGTGCCTGGAAAGCAGCAGCGCACTGATCATGTAGGGGTAGACGACGTGATGACGGAAACATGCCTCGGTACTTACTTATGATACCAGATACCATGGACATGATAATCTGCGTCAAAATTCCTGGCAGCATGTAAACACCACTAAGCGTTGGGGAGACACCCTTAACGGCTTGGAAGTAAATCGGGAGGTAGTACGAAAATGTGAACATGGCGGCAGAAAACAAAGCCAAGTTAAAGCAGGAACACCAGACTTTTCGCTTAGAGGCGACAGACAAGGGAATCATGGCAACTGCGTCGCCAATGAAGCTCTCCCATGCAATAAAGGCGACAAGGGCAAGACCACCGCCACAAAACAGGCAAATGATGATGGTACTTCGCCAAGCATACGTTGACCCTCCCCACTCGAGGGCGAGGGAGACCATGACTATAAAAGCTGCAAAAAATACCAACCCTCCAATGTCAAGATTGCTGAGTATCAACTTGGTCGCATGTCGACTTTGCCCGTAATTGGCAGATGTTTGGGCGGACGGAAGCCGATTGGGTATACGAATGACTAACAGGAGCAAGGCGGCGACGGCACCCATAGGAAGGTTGATATAGAAGCCTGTAACAAGCTTTTAGTACACTGAGGGAGCTCAATCGGTATTGAGAGTCAAGCGTACACCATCGCCAGCTCACGTGTTGAGTAAAAAGGCCACCCAGGAGTGGTCCGCACGCAATGGCAACCTGGCCGACTTTATTAAGGTTACAACGTGAATGCGAAATTTGCGAATCGACGGCTACCGGCACTTACGGCCCATAGATACCCCTATCAAGACTTTGCAGCAAATCAGCACAAAAAGAGAACGGTGCCGCAAGTGGCACAGGTGCTTACCAGGCTGCCGATGCTTAGGAGCTATAGCGGAGAGAATCGTCAGAGCGCCGTTGGTGATGCCTGAGCCTCCCATGCCGGCGACAGCCCGCCCGACAATCAGCATGGTGGAGGTTGTCGCGGCTCCGCATATGACAGAACCAGTTTCAAAGAGCAGGACGAAGCAGATGAACGTATACTTGAGTGAAAACTGGGTGTAGAGCTTTCCAGCAGAGGGCTGGAGGGTACAGCTGTGGGCCCGACATGTTAGATGGCAGGACCAAGTTGAAGGGCATCGCAGTAAAGCTTACCTGGCCAAAAGATAGGCAGTTCCATACCATCCGACGTCGTCGAGAGACTGAAAGTCGCTCGTTATGCTTGGAATGGCCTGCGAGACGGGCAAGACCTCAGATCAGCCTACACTGATTGTGTGAGCTCTGCGCGCCCTTGGAAAGGAGGAGTCACCGTGACAATGATGGACATGTCGAGCAGCATCAGAAATCCAATCAAACTAAGTGAAGCAACGACGAGCCACAGTTTTGGGCCTGTTATGTAGGCTGCTCTGACCTCCATGGCCTCGCTATTTTTGGCCTCGCTCACCTTGGCCTCGTCGCCGCGGGTTTTTTGCTCCTCGGCGACATTATGTGGCACATTATCCTGGACCGAGGACATTGCGCTCTGTTTTTTTGGCAGCCGGCAATCGGGCTCTGAAGAGTCTTGTTGACAGATACCGGGCTAGTTCAACGATATGTCGACTGACTCTACGTCTTTGTCGCAATAGGAAAGGTATGGACCTGCTCAAATTGGTGACTTCTCTGTCCTGCCTGTGCACCCTTTTTTGCAGTTTAGAGCTTGTTGGTAGGGAGCCGCAAACTTGGCCCTCACACACTCAACTACCCGACTGTGGTAGCATCAACGCACAAGGTGTTACGCCATAGTCCAAAAGGGAACATGCTCCGCAAGTAGAGCATTTAGTAACAGCTATGTAGGGACCTGGCTTTGTGACACAAGGCACGGGCGTCAGTGCCTACGCGCGCACCATGCATGGTATACGGTACATCCATAGATTGTGCAGAAGAGGATGCTGCGTCACGTTGAGCGGGGGACAGTCTCTGCATTATGCACTGCGACGCTGACCGGATCTGTTCTAACTGTTCAAAAGGGTTGTTCCACCATGCGGAACATGGGTGAATGCAGCTCGGCCGATAGGAACTGGTACAACCAACGGCATCCTGACGGTACAGGGCCCGACCAGTGTACCGAATAATGAACAACAAATATATTCTCAGTATCTTACTGCAAAACATGAGTCAGATCAATCGTTTAGCTGCATTTAATTAGTTAATAATATTCATTGGCTCTCAAGTAGATTCTTATTACTTGACGTCATATCTACCTCAGCTGAAAGTATAGGGCTTTTGAATCTCAAATCCCCGACGGAACCCCAAAGCCTCCAACTCTGCTACAAACTGTCCAAGACCAAGATGCCTACAGCGAAATACTTCAAACAAGTTCCTCCGTTCCCCTCGGGCTTGCCCTTGGCGCCACTTCAAAAGTTGTCACTCAAGAAGCTCCAAGATGCCGACGAGCAAGAGTCTGCGAGCCTTTTTCGGGCGGCTCGTGAGTGGGGATTCTGCTTAATTGATCTGCAGAGTTCAGCTCAGGGCGAAAGTCTGTTGCAGCTCGCGGAAAAGATGTTTGACCTCACCACTAAGACGTTTGCCCTCGACTACGACGAATTACTGAGACATGCATATAATCCGCCTCACGATCTTACTGGGTGAGATGATGAAAGACTATTCATGCTTTCAATGAGCGCTGAAACGGGATACATAGGTATAAGCGCAAAGGGGTTCTCAAGACCGACGACGGCAAAGTGGATTGCATGGAGCTTTATACGGTGAACCAAGACGACATAGTAGGCAACAAACCGGCTCGCTCAAACGCGGAACCCATCGAGGCCAACCGTGCGACCATCAAGCAATTCATCGAGCAGTCGCATGGTGTGGTAGATGTCGTCGCGCTACAGCTGGAGAGGCAACTGGGCCTTCAGCCAGGGGCTATAAGTTCACTAAGCCCGTTGCATGAGGCATCCGACACGTCGATTCGCCTACTACACGCGCAGCCTCAGTCGGCTAAGCACCGCGAGTTTATTACGCTAGGCGGGCATACCGACATTGACACCATAACACTCCTGTTCAACGTCGTGGGGGGGATGCAGATTTTACCCATGGGAGAAGAAAGAACCGGAGACAAGTGGCTCTACGTCCAACCAGCGCCAGGCCACGTCATTATCAACTTTGGGGATACTCTGGTTGAGTGGACGGGCGGCCTGCTCCGGACCTCGCTGCACCGTGTTGTTGCAGCACCAGGCCCTCAAAGCTCTGTTATTCGTCGCAGTGTGGCATATCTCCAGCGTCCTAGGGCATCGGCGTCGATGCGCAGGCTTGTAGGTGGCAGGATCCCGCTGATCCAGGAGGCCGAGGATGATTGGGGAGATGTGCCCGTCGATGACTGGGCGGCTTCGCGGGTCCGGCAAATCATACTGGGCCAGCTTAAGCCAGAGACGAGGGGCGGTACAGCACGTCGGGTGCAAGTATAGTAGAATAAAAGAGGTCAGACTGTATGCACTCGGAGCTCAGAGGAGAGGTGACAAGATGATACAAAGGACAGTCTTTATTCACACGCACCCAAATCTCAATTCGCACGCACCCCCCCACATTCAGCCACAGCATAGCCACAAGAACTCCGACTTCGCCAACGATCCCGCAGACAGCATTCTTGCGACTTGTCAACGCCAGTTATGAAGCGAAGGAGATATATCCATTTAACTCCTGTGTTGGAGATGCTTGCCACAAATTCCAATCTAGCAGTTCAGTAATCCTTCTATAATTGAGCCCTAATTGTACAATAGGATTTTCGGCGGATAAGAGTCAACTGTATAAAGATAAAATACAACAGGCTAATACCACTATTCGGAACCAGTTAGAGAATGGCTCGGCCAGCTCCCCCTAAACGTGACTCGTTGGGCGCTAGACCAGCTAAACGAGATGCACCGAGTTATGGAATCGAGCCGGGTCTCTAAGAAGGCACTGCCGCAATGTTCAGGATCCACGAGGGCTCAATACGGTCTACCCTGTGCTCACAGGCTCTTGGAGCTAGCTCGTCGAAAGGAACCACTCAAGAGGCAAGACCTAGATCCATTCTGGCATCTCAAGCGATCACGAGACATTGATGATCCTCTCCTTCAAATACGACGTCCTCCAATGGGGATACCTAAGGGTCGACCACGCAATGGCGAACCATTTGGCAACGAACGCGCAATCCCAGAGAAGCAGCTAGCCCCTCAAGGCTCAACACGGAGTGGCGTCCAGCGCTCGGCGCGTCGAAATTACTCTCAATTCGAACTGGGGGCAACGCTGGAGGAAGAAGATGCAGCAGACGCACAAGACAAACCGCGACGTCGGCCGAAACGGAGTAAAGTTGTCGAGTCAGGAAGCACTCGAGTTACGCGCCGACAGGCGAAGACACAGGACGACAGCAGCAAACGAGCTGAACGGTGTAACTCTTCTGAAATGACGCAAGATCTGGGAGTAGCAGACTCGTGGCTTGCCAACGAGGGTGGTAAAGATACGGTTGGCGACAGCATTACTGTTGCAACGAATTAGACTCCTGCTCGCCAAGGAGTTGGAAATGTCAGACATCCGCACCAATGGTTTATTGGGCTCCGATCTCGGAGGCGCTGTGGCTGAATGTGGGGGGGTGCGTGCGAATTGAGATTTGGGTGCGTGTGAATAAAGACTGTCATACAAAGGGCACTTGCGCAAAGTTCTCGAGGAATCCACAGTAGCCCTTCGGGATTGGTATGGATATGCGGCGTATTGGTACATCTTGACCGACTGAGGAATTCCTTCGCCCTGAGGACCAAGTGTGTTGTTGCATGAATGATACAAGTCGGAATCCACCTCTCGCACCCGCCAGCGAAGAGACAGTGCAGCCTCGGTTCCCTAAGGTGCCCCGGAGTACCAGTGAAAATATGTACGGTTTTCCGGAGGCTGTTGGTCCGTCCATCTGACCAACGTTGTAGATCTTCCTGTCTTTATACCCAAACGGGCATGTGCACTGATGGACAAATACGTGGCGGGTGCATGTGTGTCACGCTATAGTCCGAGAGTGGAACGCGCTCTAGTAAGGCAATATATTATTAGCCTTTATTAATAGTTAGGTCCTAATCTACAATGTCTTATTAGAAAGAAGATAGATAGCTTGTCTTTATAAAATTTAGTATTTACCCTTTTTAGTACTAAATTTAGATAAAAAGTATGTTTTTTTACATGTAAAATTATAATCCTACGTCTACTTACTTTTTAGATATATTGTTACGGAATAACTAATATCTAGCCGAATAGACGTAGAGTTACTTTATAGGTACTATAGATAGTAAAGGCTATACTAGGGTACGTTGTTTATCCGTAGTCGTAGAGGGTATTACTTAGTAAAAAGAGTCTACACAGTCTTACTACTTAATCCTTAGAAATACTAAGCCGGCTAGGCTAAGCTTAGTTAACTAGGGGTAAAAGTAGGGCTAGAGCTAAGCTCTAAGAAATAGGCTATATAGTATTATTATTATAGTATTAGTAATTTAAGCTAGAGAGAAAGGAAAGAGAAGAGGGAAGAGAGAGAGGAAAAGCCTCCTTATATATATAATCTTCCTTAATAGGAATACCCCCTTTCCTTACTAACTAGACCCCTCTTTAGCTATATTATCCGTATTATAAATTAAGGTATAACTTAGAGGTTATCTAATAATTCTCCTGCAATTCTAATAGGCTTTAAATATAGCTATATCAATAGTTCGATATAGTTATCTTAATAGTCTCTAGCTTCCTAGATTAAAGAGTAACTTAAAGGTTAGGTAGTTGCCTTCCTATAGTTTCTATAGGCTGCTTATTTAGTTATATTAATAGTTATATCGATAGTTATTATATAGCTTTATAAGGTATATAAGAGAGAGGGGAAAATACGTATTAAAGTAAGTATAGAAGTCCGGATAATATAGTCCTATCCCTTATATACCCGTATATAGCTTAGACCTTCGATATTTAATACTAGCCGCTTAAGCTAAAGCTAGCCGAGGGGTTATACCAAGGTTATAGTTAAATAGCTAGTAGGCGTTATAGTAGTTAGGTTAGTTATAAGCTTATAGCTAGTAGCTATATATATCTTAAAGGCTTTTTAAGTCGTTTCTTAATATATATCGAGCTAGCTAGGGTATAGATTTTACCTCTAGAGCATTGCTAATTGTATAGTAGTTTTTCTCTAATTAAATAGTAAAACTTATATTTTGCTTATTCTAGGTTAAGCTAGGCCGCGCTAGCTAAACTAACCGTATAGATCTAGGTATTACGCTATAGTTTAAAAGGGAATATACTCCGCAAGTAAAGCATTTAGTAATAGCTATATAGGGACCTAGCTTTACAATACTAAGTACTAAAGGTATTCTATAAAGTTATAATTATATTATAATAAGCAAAATAAGGGCATTATATTATATTAAGTATTATAGGGGTAATTATACTTAATTGTATTTCTATAGATTTAATGCTAGCTAGGCTATAGCTTAATTTGCTATAAAATATATTTCTACTTAAGCTAAGTAAAGTAATAACTTTACGGCTTATTAATTATCTAGTTAAGCTAATAGAAGCATACTAGTTAGCGTACAAGGGATTATAATTATATCTATTATTAGCTATAAAGCTAGCTATAATACCGCTTATAATACCGCTTTTAAAGGCTGCGGCGGTAGTAGCTATAGTTATGCTAGAGCTTATAACGTTATATTTAAGCATCGCGGATTTAATAATGCGTAATAGCGGCGCTATATTTACGTTATAATAGGAGTAGATATATAGAGAAATATAGAGTTATTTAACATAAATATAACTTTAGTAAATCCCTTTAGTACCTATAGCTATATAGCTAATTTAGCTAGCGCGGCCTAGCGCTAGCTAAAATAGGCAAAATGTGGGTTTACTATTTAATTAGAGATTTTCTATTATACGATTAGTAATACTCTTTATAATTACCTCTATTCTCTAGAGAGGTAGTAGTTATAGTATTATAGTATTACTTCTAGTAATTTATATATACTATATAGCTTTCCCTTAATAGATATAGTTAAGGGAGTAATATTTAGGAGGGAAGTTAATCGCATAGTAGTAGTATATCTTTATTACCTAGAGAGGGAAAATTTCTTTTAAGCGCAACCTTCGTACCTCGAACCCCCCGGATTAGCCTTCTTTACGCTGCCGACTCGACCCAAGGTGCCGACTTTCGCGGGCGCGACCTATAATGTTGAAAGCTCATCTGCCACCCGGTGGTACCCTAGAATAAAGCTTTCTCCAGCCACCAACCATCCATTCCACAAGTCACCTTAGCCCAAAGCACCACGGCGAAAATGATGAACAGCACACAGCTCGACGGCGTCGCCCTCGTTGTAGGGGTAAGTGGAGCCATTGTCGGACGAATGCTCGAGAGATGCTCACGCAAAGCCTCTCAGTCCGGCAGGGGAATTGGCAGGGAAGCCGCCTTTTCACTTGCTGAAGCGGGTGCCAACGCTGTCGTGTTCGCCGACATGAACATAGAAACAGCCAAGGCTTCGTCCGAGGAAAGTATCAAGTACGCGAGCAACAAAAATTACAGGACGACGACTTTTGAAATGAATGTCCAAGATGAGCAATCGGTGCAGGCTATGGTGGACTTTGTCATCAAGGAATTCGGCCGACTCGACTACTCCGTTAATGCCGCTGGGGTAAGTTGTGGTCAATGACACGGATGGTCTTGTGCCCACCCTTATAATCGGTTTGGAGCTGACTGCTCCGTCAGGTCGACAATGGTGTGCATGCTCCCTTGGCCGAGACCGATATCGATAATTTTGATCGCATTATGAATATTAATGCCCGTGGGAACCTCGTATGCGTTCAGGCGCAGGTCGCCGCCATGCTCAAGCAGAAGCCGAAGACGTGGACGAGTCGCAACGGCACACGGGACATTGGCCGAGGCGTCATTGTCAACGTCGCCTCAGCCAACTCTTACGTAGGTTTGCCCGGCAAGGGCTCCTACACCATATCAAAGCACGCATTCATGGCAATCACGAAGATGGCAGGTGAGTGCCACGCTTTAACAAGAGTAGCTATAAGCAGCACCGCTAACAGCGCGCAAGCAACGGACCATTGTGCTCAAGGTATCCGTGTTAACGCCGTGTGCCCTACCTGGGTGCGGACACCATTGCTCGACGTGGAGCTAAAGAAAAATCCCCAAGTCCAAGGCATGATTTCGACCGTCGTTCCCATCAAGCGCGCAGCGGAATGCGAAGAAGTATCTGATACGATCGCTTACCTGTGTAGCCCGGCTTCAAGCTACATTAACGGCACTGGCATACTCATTGATGCCGGCGTAACGACAACAGTACGGCTGTTTTAACCGAGTGCCGGGGGAAGGTGTCATTGATTTGTAGTCTATATATGTGGTAGCAAAAACCAAGTCTCCCAAAGAAGCGTTTTGCCCGCGCAGGTTCTCGTAGGACAGTAGGACGCGGTACATTTCTCATCACTTGGCTTTGCTTTTACTCCAATCTCGGCTAGAATAAAACAAAATGTCACACATCACGAGGTCACTGTATCTAGTATGACTGCATGTTTTGGTTCCACGCAAAGACGCTGCCGCCAAACGATACCACTATGACAAGAGCCGTGATGGCGCCGGCGCTCAAGACTGTTCCCGCAGGTCCAGGCTTCTTGCTCTCGAGACGAATCCGTGGCCCGGTCGCGGATGCGCTGTTGGCAGGAGAAATGCGTATACCGGTGCCGCTCCGCCTCCAATGCAGAAGTTGATGTGAACAGACCATCACCAAGTCGCGGAGCTGTCGGTAAAGGCTCCGCCGATGATGAGCCCGAGGCTATTGTAAATTCGCAATATTGTGCGGTTTCGAAACTGACATTGTGCCAATGCCGCATGTCAAGCCTACGAATCCCAAGTACATGGGGCGTTCCTTATCATCAGTGTGACCGGATACTATGTTGGTTGTTCCCATGTATATGCCCATTCCTCCAATGCCGCAAATCGCTCGTCCAGCTACCAGGGTGTCTATGGAGTGAGCGGCTCCGCAAATGGCCGAACCGACTTCAAAGAGGATAACGCTCGCGATGAAGAGCGACTGTCTCTCAAAGTGGGAATACAACTGACCCGTGGAATTCCTGTCAGTACCATGTTCCGACAAATGCCAGGTATGCTGGAAAGGAACCAAGATAGATTCGTCGCCACAGCGCCCAATGCGAAAGCCACCGAGATCAGTGGCAATTTCCCAATGCCTCCAATTGTGTAGATGATGTTTTCCTGGATGTTGGCAACGATGGTATTGTCGAGCGCAAAGAGGAAGAGGGCGGGCAGCAAGGAAAAGACAACGAAAAATCACGAAACAGGCTTGAGCTGTCGAACAGGCGTATCTTCTGAGCCACTCATCGCGCTCCCCGCTTTGCTCTCGCTTTGAGGATCGAGTCCTGCGTTATCCCGCTCGGGAGGTTGCATTTCGACTGCCGGTTGGCCCGATTTCTCCAGAGGCGACATCTTGTCAAACTCTGCCACTTGCGATGACCTGTGTTTGGAATGTTTGGATAGAATGCGGCCTTGTTGCACTGACTGGTGCGAAGTAAGTGAAAAGGGAGACGAATGGAGAGATTCATTTGGTAATGTACACAATCTCGGGGCATGTTCTGTGCCGTGCCGTGCACGTAGATTAGTCCAATGCTCCCATTCAGCCAAAAGAGGGGACTGGCTTTCTGAGACGCTCTGCGATGTTTGTTGTTTCCTCCTCAAAAGGACTCCGCGGAGGCTAGGGGGATCGAGGCGCCGAACAGCCACCCTTCTCACCTCCAGCAGACGACGAGCAGTGACACAGATCCAGGATCGCGGCCATTCCCGCCCCATTGGGCTGTTCTGTCTAGGATGCTCATCCTACTGGGACGAGCATGCAGTCCTACTAGAGCGGCATGCTTTGGACAGCGTCTTGATCAACTTCGTTAGCGGCATGAACGGGCCCCATCGGAACACGCCCGCATACGATATTACCCTTTTGGCCCCCACAGGACACTGCATCAAGTTACTTGCCCGATGGTGGTCTACTAATGTGAAGTAGACCCGCCGTGAAGAAGGCAGAAACAATAGAGAGGGGGACATTTCGCCCCTGGGATCGTGAGCCGATGCAGAAGTATGTAGAGTGCATGTTCACGAGCGCGGCTGCGCCACAAGATAGGAAAGTGGTATTGTGAGCCTAGCTAATAAACGGTTGACGAAGCAGATGCATTAACCCAGGTTACTTGAGATATAGACTCTGCATAATATGAAATGTTCATAAAGAATACTGCCACCTTGAAGTCGATTTGTAAAGGGAACGGTGCCTTGCAATGCCTCTCTAAAGACACTCCAGTCTTGCTTGTGCATCTGACAAAATCCGTTTGCCGATTGAGCCGCTTAGCCGCTGCCCTCTGTAGACCCTGCCAAGTGAATGTGTGGTATTGAATGCGAGGCGGAACATGCGGTCGGCTCCCTGTTGCGCCATGCATTTTCTCCTGCGTTTTATTTCATCATGTCCTGCCTGGAGCTATGTTCTTCACGACTATACAGTACATTGTATTGTACTTCGTACATTGCCACACAGGACTCGGCAGCGATCGACACCATGCATGAAAAACGACGAGTTAGGATGTATCCTTCAGATGATTCAACTGACTTCGTTGAAACCCCCCTCAGAATAGATTCAATCTTTTTACCGGCGCATCTACTTTTCAAGCTCCTTCACTCATTCGACCGTCCGCTAGACTCCCGAAGAAGCCGTAGCGATCCCCAATGGGTCACGGCTTCATTCAATGTTGATCCAAGTTTCTCTTGCAAGCATGTCGTCAACAGAGGCTGTGGACCTCACTGAGTCCAAACAGTCGGACTTGAGGGCGCTGCTGATCGCAATGACTGTCGTCGCGACTACGATTGTTCTCGTTCGAGCGTGGTCTAGAGCCTTGCTGCCAGTCTCCTCCATTTCCAGAATTCCTACCCAGTTCTGGTGGGATGACTGGACGGCATTCATAGCTGCGGTAGGCTTTCGATTCCCTTTGCGCGGGCTCGCGAAACCGGGCCATGGCTTGCATCTTCGCTAAAATTCGAGAATTGCAGGCAATCAATGCCGTGGTATGCGCCCTCGGGCTAAAACTGGTCGACTATGGTCTGGGTCTCCATATTCAGGCGATTCCGCCTGAGAACATCGAGAAGTTCCTTAAATTGCTGTGGATCATTTACTACATTTTCGATACCGGAACAGCCGTAAGCAAGGCATCAGCTTTGTTTTTTTATGCACGAATCTTCGCCGTCACCGGTTCTAGATTCAGGTACGCCTTATGGTTTGTACACGCCTTGAACGGCGCGTGGCTGGTCGGTATCCTCCTAAGCGTCACGTTCATGTGCGACCCAATCCCAAAAGCCTGGCAACCCGAGCTCCCTGGGAAATGCCTGAATATGGGAATGCTTTGGACAGGCAGTGGAGTTACCAGTCTTATTATCGACGTAATCATACTTGTCATGCCTCTGCCAATGCTATGGCGACTCCAATTAAAAACAATACGGAAGATCCAGATTAGCGGCGTGTTTATATGCGGATACTTGTAAGATTACCATGCGTTGCCGATGAAGGATTCCGGCTATCGATCCCATTAACGCTAAACTAGGGTCGTGGTAATATCTATAGGCCGCGTCATCACTATAATTCAGGCGGGAAATTATATTCAGCTCGACCCTACATGTGCGATTCTTTAGCTTGATTTATACCATAATCAAGCATCCACACTAACAAAGTCCAGATAAAATCTCTACGCCAGTACTATGGCTTGGGTCCGAAATTGCAATCTCCACAATCAGCGTCAGTATCCCAAGTTGCTTCTTTCTTATTCAACGCATTCGAAGCAAGGGATGGAGTAGCTTGCTACTAAACCAAACAAATATGCCACGATCAGCACACACTAGCTCGCACCTCCGCTATCAAAACAAGGAAGACCGTATATTAGTACCACGAAACCAAGAGTTTCTCTTCGTGTCCCGAACGAAAGCGACTGCCGACCTTTGTAAAACAAATAAGGGAGCGGAGAGCCTTAAGCAGAGCGGGGTTTTTGTAATGCGTACAGTCGAAGTATGCTAGAGATCACAGCTACATACTTAATAATATCAACTAGAAACGCGGTGCGTTTTTAGTCTTAGTCTAACTATAGTCTGCGGATTTCGGCTCTTAATTTACTTCTAGAAACGTGCTATATTTTTAAATTAGGCTTATTTAGTATAGTAGGTTACGTTTAATTTTAAGTAAACGCGGGATACCTAACGCGTTAAGTATATTCCTTAAACTAATACTAGGGCTTTAAAGTCATATAAATCTAAGTTCTATCTATATATATACGAAGGCTAACGGTAGCTATTATCCCGTCTATCTAATCGGACTAACTATAGCCCGCTACCTCTTAGCTTCAATATAGTAAGAGTCTTCGTATAACCACGCATTAGCATAAGGCGGAAGACGGGCATGCTCGCACAGGTAACGCTAGCGTAGCCTTCAATAGTGGACCATCGAATAATCTCAAAGAGATCTTGCGTTGGATTCGAAGAGGAAAAGAAGTCATTAAGGTATTTGAGCCGGACGCAACAGACGATAGTGACGCTAATGCAAAGCGTTGTCAGCACTACCAACCGGCCTTTATACAGCATGTGCTGCTGTGTGCGTGGGCAAAGCTCACGACGTCCAATGTATTTTGTTGCAGTTGGTGATTTAACGTACAGAGTTCCCACGAGAAACATGGACGCGACGCCCAGCTTTCTTTTCAAAGGCATGCAGAGTGTTCGGATGTTCCACAGCGGGATAGCGAGCATCCAAACGTCGAGAGCGATACTTATGACGGCACTGGCCCATAGAATGGCATTGCGATCAACGCACTTGCCGTGCCCTGTGCCGTCCCAGGCCCAGTAGTACTCAATCGGAGCACACTGGATGATTGCCGCGAGGACGAATGCGATGCCGTAGAGAGCGCAAAAGGCAAACGTTCCCTTAATGAGCAACTGAGTCTTTCTGCCCGGAAAAATTCGGAGAAAGAAGAATAGAAAGGTAAACTTGAGAAGGGCAACCTGTGGAAAGTATAAGACTGATTGAATGAAGTTTCCCCTAAAAATCGTGGTGACGTTTTCGAAGGGAAGGGCCCAAATATCCACTCCAAGACCAGCCGGGATCGTCACCGCCAGCGTAATGGCCATATTGGGGATGCCACCAAAGATGAACAACAGAACAACCATGTGATCATCCCACCACAGGCTTTGTCCGTGCGCGTAGCACTTGAAGGCAATCCGGCCGGCAACGAGAACGCAACTTGATATCAGCTGGGCCCAGATCTCGCGCTTTAGAGGGGTAGTCCTGTCAAGGACTGCACGACCGCATGCCTGGGCTGTCTGATTTTGAGTCACTTGAGTAGGATAGTCAGCTTGCTCTCCCGAACCGAGATGGGCATCATGGGGTGAAGCTTAGTATCGTCGCGCGACGGGAGTCCGCATATCTCAAGACTAGATCCAATGTTCGCAAAGGACAACTTACCGAGGGCTGCTTTCATACTGCAACTTTTCTTGACGCATCCGGATACAAACTTATTAAATCCTGGATCCTTGCAGGAGCATGTCGTGTCATTGATATCCGGGCAGTACGTAGTGTTACTGTATGCGGCCATGATACAATGTTGCTACCGAAACCAAGTGTAAATAACTATTCATTTTTTGTAAAGTTGCCCATCCTCCACAAAATGAGTGCTGCAGACTTACCGCGCAAGATGGGTATTGAGCCAGCGAATTCGACGATGTGACATTGTCCTGAGCTGCGACTCCATGTCCGTATAGCAGAGCTGCTAGTAGGCTAGCCGCGAAAACCAACGCGCGATGCATGGTGAACACTTGTTAAGGTTTTCTTCAACATGCGCTAAGCATGTCTCGAGTCAATACAAAGCATCTGTGAAGCCGAGGTTCGATGCAGCCTGCATGTTCGTGCCCTTTGGCGACTGCAAAACAGCACAGTGGACTGTGGCTGAGGCAGACTTCAATGTGTGCCAGAAGGGGTGCCTCCAACGTTTCGCCATGTTGGCAAGTCGAATGGATGCGCTCCATCGCTCTTATCATTGACATGATCTTCAGTTTAGGCACTTGCCTGCGTGCAATTACCTGCACGCTCTCTCGGCCAACACATGGGGCAGATCTATTTGTGGGCCATGGAACACGGCTTACGCGGGTTGGATTGTATACCCACGGGATTCATTACATCCCGATAATAGTGCTTCGGATGGAAACCGTGGCCGCGTGATGTGACATGTGGACACGGCCAACATTTGATGGGGGCCATCTGAGCCGTGGCCGCGTGATGTGAAATGTGGACACGGGTAACATTTGATGGGGGCCATCTGAGCCGTGTTCTCCATGTTGCCTTGAGTCCTGGCGGCCGGGACAAATCTGTAAAATGTCCTGCTTACATGCAGATATTCCGTCCTTCGTGCGTCCAAACATATGATACTACTGTACAAGACATACAAAACCGAAACAGTACGGCCACCGGTTCCATGGCATAGGCGTTGCCTAGGCCCGCCTTGCATAGGTGCGGCCAAGTAGAGTTCATCAAGGGCTACGATGCTTCCAAAGCTATGGCACATTCTCAGTGTCCGACAGACCGCCTGCCCCCCTTTCAAGCCGTGTTCTTTTGAGCCTCGGCAGTGTGGTCAAAGTGAACCTTATGGTGACCCAGCAGGAAATGTCCGATCTCCATGTTGGCGTGCGGTCGGGCCTCCTTTTCCAGCTCGTCCCATTCTGAGGACGAGATCATGGCGTACATGTCATCTATACTCCGAAGCCAGTAAGAGAGGACGATATCGTAGTCGGGCACAGTCCACTGATGGCGTCCCATTTGCTTGCAGGCTTCACGTTGGGATTCTCTGAAATGGGGGGGATGAATTGTCTTTTGCGGCGGCCCTCGTTAGCAAAGATAACTCAAGAGACTGGAGACAAGATGGGATCTTGATGGCAGGGCATGCTTACTGTAGCCCATTTAACGATGCCGAACTTCTTCACTATGAATGTGTCAGCGACGGCAAGCAAGATGTTTATTGCGGTTCGAGTGTTGCAAGGAAGCACGGCAGGAAGCCCTCACTGATTGGTACACCCTTTGGGGGATATTCTTCCGTGGCATATTTGGCCAGCTCCTCGAATGAAACTTTGTCGTTCTTGTACATGCAGACATCAAGCCTGATGAGCTGAGGGTCATCAACTTGCTTGTCCATGTTCACTTGGATCTCGTCTTGCTCCTGGTGTGTGGAGTTAATGTTGCTCGATCGGACAGAGTCAGCTAGTGAATACTGTATCAAAATCTTAACAGTATAAAGCTTCATGCAACGAGACATGTCATGATAGGGGCCATCCCCTTTTTATCTTTTACTTCGTACTTGTCGCCGAGTTGACGGTCAAGCGGGTGCCAAAAAATACGCCCCCCCCTTTTCCCCCCTTTTTCCCTCTTCTGCAGCAGCAATGGGTGCACCACACCACTCTACGCCGAAAAAGGCACGTCTCCGAGGAGCCTTTGATGCAGCTATTGCTCTTAACCTTCCAGTCTCAAAGAAGCAGCTATTCGAGCTACACGGAGTCTCGCGCCGTACGGGCAATAGGATTCTTTCTAATCTATCCAACCGTACACGTCATAACCAACCTAATAGGCCGGAAACACGAGGACGGAAGAGAATTCTTAAGGATGCCGACGTTAATGCAATAGAGGATTTACTAGAAAAGGAAGGCTTCGAGGCTCGGCGACTCCCTTGGGTCTCTATGCCTGCCGAAGCCGGAGTCGATACGGACGCTTCGAAAAGAACGATTCAACGGAGCCTCGAGCGCCGCGGCTAGCATAAGCGCAAAGCCTAGCAAGTTGATTATACGGATCCGAAGCTTACTACTCGGCGTATTAAATACGTAAAGGAAGCTCTTACGCAACGGCCCGAGAAGGAAGATTAGCACGATATCTTCTTCTCCGACGAGACGCACTTTGGCTACGATGACGAGCGCGATGCTTAAATTGCAAGACCTCCGGGAACGCGGAACCGGCCCGAGAACCTCTAAGAGAAACGCATCCCGAAGGATACGGAAGTTAAGCTATTGCACGCGTAGGCGTATATTAGGTATAACTTTAAGAGTCCGTTAATTTAGTACGAGGTCTCGACGAATACGAATAGTAAGATAAGTTAAAAGGTCTATCTCGAGAAGGTCTTAGAGGGATACGTTAAGCCGGAGCTTCTCGAGAAAGGCGTCTCTTTTATCCTCGAGGAAGATAGCGATAGTAGCCACGGCCCGGGTAAGAATAACCCCGTGCGCGCGTAGAAGGAGAAGCACGGGCTTAGGTATTTCTTCAATTGCGCAAGTAGCCCGGATTTATTACCCGTTAAGAATTGTTGGAACGTTATTAAAGAGAACCTTCGCCGGCAGCCGCATTAGGAGTAGAGCGTTATTCGTAACCTTGCAGAGGAAGGTTGGGAAAAGCTCTCGCAAGAAACAATCAACGGCTAGATTAATTCTATGCCTCTTCGCTTGCAGCACGTAATAGAGCTTAGAGGCGGAAAGACTGCCTTTTGAATTGAGTCCTTTTACATCCTCGTATATCCTCTTGCGCGACCGAAAAAGCTGTGAATTTGGCTGTAAAAAGGGGGGGGGCAGTTTGTAGAGGGGGCTAAAGGGTCACTGACTATACCAACCAAGTCTGGGTTGGCACGCCTCTCGCCCTTGGCTGCACTCGAGGAGCGTCATTGGCCAATCAGCTGCGAACGATCCTTGTCAAGAATGTCAGTATGGGGTGGTGAATCTCTTCTTACAGTATACGATGTACATAAGGCGGGGGTTACGACTTGTCGGGCCTCTTTCCTAAGTGGCCTCGATCTTTAGGAGAGACACATCAATTGGTGCACTTTGCATCTGCTCAGCCCCTTGGCCTCTGCATTCACACTACGTCCCTGGTCAGACTATCTCCACTGCGTAGTATTTGGCCCCCAACCGTTACAACAGCGCGGGTTGCTATTTTGGCCCCCACATAACAGGGAGCTCCCCCATCGGATATATAGAGGTATCGCAGGCCAAATCGGGGCATGACTGTCATCTGCAGGGGGGGGTCTGTCATCCGGCCCCACACGGCTGCACCAAAAAACCCATGCAAACAGAAGGTCTGGGACCTTCGTTTTCGGCTTTGGATGACAGGGATGACCGTAGTGAATCGACAGTTCGTCGCGTTTTTGAAGGCCCGACCCGGGTGGTGCCCCTTCAGGTCGCGACTTTTTTTTTCGGAGCGTTCTGCGTGTAACCAACACCAACACCAACCCACGTCATACAACGCTGAGCAATAATATCACCCTTTTTCATTGAGCAGCGCATTTTAAATGGCCCACCCCGACGATTTTGAGCTTCTTAAGGCAGTTGAGCACGCGACCAGCTATTATTTAATTGATGAGGACAAGACGCAGCCGCAGAACACGCGTCGGACGTACACGCGACCCCAGAAGGAGTGGAAGGTATGGAGGCAACTCACTCACACACCCCACCACATATACTACTGCTTATTTATTATAACTTAATTTAACTGCAAGACGAACCCTATTGCTAACTTATATCCAGGAATGGTGTGCAGAGAAGGCATTCCCGTCTATCCCTCCGGACTGGCCTAAGCCGTACAACCAGGGAGGCGTTCTGCCAGCTGACCTCGTGGATGAGGGCAAATTGGTATGGTTTCTTGACGAGAAAGCCGTCAGCAGGGCACCTAAGACTGGATCTCGAGCGAAGAATGAGAGAAGACGCTGGGCCGAAGGCGCGGCTGAACGCAAGGCCAAGAAGGCCGAGGCGGCCTCTCTTGACGACCCTGCTGGCCCTTCAGGTCCAGATGACAGCTGTATCACCGTTGCCGTCAAAACGGCCGTGGATAAGACCGAGCTGACATCAGAAGATGAAGAGGAGCCATTCAAATCCGCACTCACGCTCAAATTCAACACCGTGAGGACCTACGGCAACGCCATTACGAGACTCTGGGCAGAGCAACGAACGAGGAGAATAAATGGCCAGATGTTAAATCCATCGCCACATCCACGTGGCTTTGCGAACAAGGCTATTTATCGCTATCTTCTGCGACAGACTCACGAGAAAGGACGTGAAGAGTGGGCAGACCGTATGGTGGGCACCATTAAGGATGCCTACTCGCCTGCCAAAATACCAGAACATACCCGTTGTGCCTGGGGGTTAAAAGAGAAGGCGTGTGGACTGCGCACTTCCGTGGATTTTCTCTTCGGCAACCACATGTTGTTACGATCAAGCAACCGGAGGCCTATTGAGTTGGCCGACTGCTTCTGTCTTGAGTGTCCTAACGAGGGCGTCAAGGTTCACAACAACCCAACCTACGCCTTTGTTGTGGTTATGAATCAAGGCAAAACTAACCAGAACGGCCGCATCGAGTATGGGGCTTGCTTGAGACATCGTGACCCTTATGCTTGTTTGGTTGGCCAACTCGCTTTCTGGCTTTTTTTTCGTTGGCAGGTTGAAAGAGAGCCATTTCCGGACTTCTCGCGTCCCGAGAAATGGTACAATATCAAGATATTACGACAACAGAAAGACAGACCAACGGGTAAGTCAGATTGTCTTCTGATTTACGAGGCTTCGTAGCTTATAATTTATATAGCAGGACTCTCATATCAAACAAGCCATGCGTGGACACGTCGCCTATATAGCCATGTCGGCATTAAGACCTCAAAGGCTAGTCATGCACCTCGTGTTGCTGCTACTCAAAATGCCGACATGGCTGGCGTTCCTGAGGCACAAGTAGGCAACCTCCCTCTGACTCTGGCAACACTATTAACTTATTATTAGATTAGACGTGCTGGCAGATGGAATATGGGGGACTCAATGATAGGCTGTTATCTCACATCGCTACCCTACGCGTTCATGAGAGCCTCTGCCGACTTCTCGCCAGAATGGGCTGGCAGTTACTTCATTCCACGCTCCACGGTCTTGCCGTCGGCTTGGCTACGTTCTCAAATTTGGCCTCAGGCCGACTTTTGGTTCCAAGCCTTCAAAGACACTAGCCATGAGATGGCTGAAGTCTTTGAGAATAAAGCTACAGGTGCTTTTATTGAGCTATTAGGATGGTTACGAGTAGTCTTGCTGCAAGATGCCCCTTTTCTCGAACGCGATTTCCCTAGCCACCCTATATTCAAAGATCCCGTCTTCAAAACCGATGAGTATAAAAACTTTGCCGCAAGCGTCTTACGTGTCTCTGAGGAGCCTCGTGAGGATAGCCAGGCCGAGTTAATCCAGAAGGCAATACCTGCAATTGCAGAGAAAGTCCGTGGAGTTGAGGCTGGAATCTATAGTCTAAAGAAGACTGTAGAGACCGAGGTTTTATCTCTTAAAGCAGAAGTCACGAGGCTGAAAGACGAGATCCAAGAACGCAACAAGGCTGAGATCACTATAGTCACAACCATCAGCCCTTTCGGCAGAACACATCGTCAGACTGTCCGATACGAGCAACAGCAACAAGGTATTCCAACGTCCTCGCAACGACGGCAGTCTTTATCCCCAGAGACCCGCGCCCCGGTAGCTGCCAGAGCCCCAACGGTCATCACGACAACAACAGAGTTACCTCCGCAGATCGGACTCCCACGTACTATTCGTACAGTCAGAGATCTCGTGAGGCTCTGGAGACACGGTCTGGCAGGTTATATGGACTCGGTTGACGCGTTAGAGAAGCGATGGGGCTCGCAGTGGCGGCTACGTAATGAGAGGCAACTCTTTTCCACTCGCAAACGGATCGTCGATGAGGTGGTCTCTCGGTCACAGGCAAACGGCCGGCCAGAAGATGAGTCGGCGAGACAGCTGGACGAGGAGAGAGGGCAACGCTCCTTAGACTGGCTTTTTAAGCAACTTAAAGGGGCGCACAGGCCAAAATAAAAAGCTCCTTGGATCAGATCACCCGAGTCTCCATGACCTAGGTCACCCCTGCGCCATCTAATCGTGACAAAACTGATGTCATTTTATTCGCCTCGTTCTGCCGAGCAAAATGATGGTATCGTTGTGTCCGTAATGTAAAAGAAATCAAGCCCACGATGACTCTGTATTGATAGCGTCCCTAAAGGCTGTTATAGTAACGAGAAGGACTGCAAATCGTCGACCATTTTAGTGGAGTTTCAGTGGAGATATGGCGGCGGTACACTGAACGATACGCTGAAGACCGCCCAAAAATCGGACGCACTGCACGTTTCCGGACACAACATCAGAACCACGCGAGCTACCGATACGCAAGTTGGGTCAAACGATTCTTCAGACTCAGGGCTTCACGTAGGTACAATTTTTATTGCGCCGCAATGCGCAGCCGTCGGGCGCAGGCGTCGCGTTGCTGATATCACCAGGAAATCCGGGATATTACGGGCTGGGCCGTCATCTGCGGGGTCATCCGCCGATCACGCACCCAAAAGCCCCTGCGATATCCGCCAGCTATACCTAGACGCCTATTATCACGGGCCAGGACTAATTGATCCGAAGTCTCAAGACTTTGTAACGTAGGGTAGTACTTGGGGTAAGTAGTGTCTGGGCACCTGGCAGTCAGTCAGGTACCCATAGTGACTTAAGAATACAACTGCACAGCCCCGCAGATGCTGTGTCGGCGGGGATCTATATCTGCGTGTGCGTCGTATTGAAAGCGCAAGCGAGGCGGCGGGTCGGTTTTCTGACAACAGAGAGCTTATGCGCGCGCGGTCCTGTCAGAAACTGGGGTTTCTGTCACCTTCCAACGTCACAGAGAGGCAGTCACCGGATGGACGAATTAATTGATCGAAGAAAGATGAAAGATGGTGATCCCTCGCTTCGGCTAACAGCTCAGTCTCCTTTTATGCCCTTGCATGTGATCTTGTGACCTTATGGACTGCCGAGGCTTATTTCCGCTTTTGCAGGGTCCCACATCTGCATATTCTGACAATAGTTACTTTAGCTAGCTAGGAGGGGGCTTTCCGCTCCCTTTCCTCCTTTCCTTCGATAGTTCTATTTATAACTCCCTTTTAGGTTAACTACTTATATTCCTTATAGCTAAACCTTTATATTAAATAGAACTCCTCTCGCGCTTAAACTAAACGCGGGAGTAAGATTATAAAACGCTAATAAATTTTACCTACGCTTAAGCCGCTTATATCGCGTACTAATTTAAATATATAGATAGTATTAATATAAGTAAAATTTATAGTAAACGGATACGTAATTAAGGAGCCTTTCGCTTAATTTTACTATATTTACTTAAAATTTAGCCACTTTTAGTAAACGTTCTTTCTTTATATTTCTAAGGCGGTTACTTTCTAAGACTAACCTAATACTTTTTTAGTATATATTAATAAGGTTCTTAGGGAATTTTATAAAGAATAACGCGCTAGTCTATACTTAGTTAAGTTATAGTAAGAACTTATAGAATCCCTCGATATATATATTACGTAGTAAGAATACCCTCTTTTTGAAGCTAGACTAAACTATTAGTCCGACTACGTAAAGATTATCTTACTTTTATTAAGGCTTTATAATAAGCCTAAAGCGAGGTTAAATCGAGAAGTATAGCCTAAGTTAGATATAGTATTTTCTACTTTATTAAGGGGATTTAATAGGGTCTTTAGTATAAGAAATAATACTACTAAAATTATAAATAAATCGCCTTAACTAAAAGCTAACTTAATAAATATTAAATTTATTTACTCCTTTACTATTATATAATAACGCTAATATTATTATTAGTATAACTAAGTTAGTTATTTTAAGCGGGATTACCTTAAGCTACGTAAGAGCGTAATAATAAGAGTATTAGGGTTATTAACTAAACGCGGGCTAGCGGTTTTAGAAAATAATATATAAGAGGATTTTAATTAAAGTAATAATAATTAATTCGAATTAGATTATATAAAATACTATTAATTAGTATTATAAGCCTTACTTAGTTCTAGTCTAGAGCCGCGCTAAATACACGCTATAGATTAGTTAGTATCTATAGCTATAACCCTACGCTACGCCCCTTACTATAAGTCCTAGCCTAGTAAAGTAACGTTAATAATAGTATAATAAACTAAGTATTTAAATTACTATATTACCTACGCGAAGTAAGGCCTTTATAACGCCCTACTACTTAGTAAGATTTAACCTTTTATAATAGCGCTAACTAAATAGAATTATTCTACTTTAGTTATATTTTTCCTATATTTACTTTAAGAGGTACTATAATTCCGAGTTAATAAAGTCCGTATAAGGCCTAGCTTTAAACACGTAAGGGGGTATACGTAACGCTCCCGCACGCGAGTATATTTAGCTTAAGAAGAGGGGCTAAATAAGTCCTAATACGTAAGGGATTCTCCCTCTCGTAAGCTTTAGCTTTTCTTAGTAATTAGACTCTACCTTTACCTCTTAACGCTACCTACCTACCCTATATATATATATATAATTAGTTATAGAACTATTATAATTTCTAAAGCTTCCCTTATAGGTACTTAGCGTTATAACTTCTTACGGCTCGCCTAGGGTTAGCTAGGCGCCCCTAGAAAGTAACCTTAAAACGCCCTAGGTTAGGACTATCTCCTCGTTAGAGTTAACCCCTCCGCTAATAAACTCTCGGGCGGAATTATAAGACTAAGGGGATAGTAAAAGAATTCCCCCTTAGCGTAGAAAAATAATATACTAAAGCTCCGGGCTATTATTAATATAGAATTAGTAAGCTCTCGAGGCCTTATACTATAGGATTAAGTAATTAAAAGAATTAAGATATTTATAAGTTTAAGCTAAAGCTTTTTATAATAAACTAGAAATAAATTAAGAGGGTTTTAGCTCTATTTTATATAAGTATCGAAAGGAAAGCTTAATAAAGTTTAACTATAGTAAAAAAAGCGAAATTAAGTTAAAAAATATTCCTAAACTCTCTTAATTAACTAATACTAAGAAGAAGCTAGACTAGCTAGGGGATTTATATAATACTTTTAAAGCTATACTTTATAGGTTTAAACGGGAGTTTAAAAGGATTTTCTTTATAGTTAATTATATATATAATAACTATAAAGTAAAATAAAAGTAATTCCTAGACGAAAAAGCCCCGGAATTATAGGTTTTTACTAAGAATAACTAGGACGCTTTTAAAAAATAAATTCTTATTTTAATTAAGAATACTATTAACTAAGAAACTTTATTAACTACTTAGCTAGAAAGGGCTTAATAATAGGAAAATTAGTCGCCCTTAAAGTTTAGTTTTTATTTTAATTCTCTTAAGAGTTATTTTAAAAAACCCCTAAAAAAATGGAGAGTTTTAACCTTTTTTATAAAGTTATAACCTAACTTATAAAGTTAGTTAAACTTATATTCTATACCCTTATTAGCTATAATATAGGAGGAAGATATATAAATAGCTTAATATTATTAAGATACTTTAAGAAGCGGTAAAAATAAATCTAATACTAGCCCTCTAGAGAAGAGAAAAAGGGAGGGCTACTACGATAGTTATCGAGAGCGGCTAAGGGGAAAATCCTAGAGGGGTCGAGGTTAGGGTAAGGGAGGTTCTACCTTAGCTAAAAAAATAGGGAAGGATTCCTTTAAGTTAAACTAATCCTTACTTACTCGAGTAAATTCCTAGAAAAGTAACTAAACCCCTACTAGAAAGTAACTAAAGAGATCCTTTAATACTATTATTTATTATTATTATAATAAACCTAAGTATATTACTTAAAACTATAACTTAAAAGCGAAAGTTAACTAATTTATAGCTAAAAAAGTAAGAAAAGCCCCTAAGTCTAAGTAAGTACCCTTCCTTAGGCTATAATAATCCCTATAGTTATATAGCTTTACGCTATAGTAACTCTATTAAAGTAAATACTAAAATAAGTATAAATTAACCTTAATATATATAGTAAAGTAAACCTTATTAATTCCTAGTTTACTAAGGACTATAGATTAACCTTAAGCTACTTCTTAGCGCTATAAGTATAAAAGATTATAATATAACTATTAAAGTAAAATAGGGTATAGAAAGTACTACTTAAGCTAATAAATAGGAAAAGTATAGAAAAAGTACTAATTTAATACTATATTAATATCTCTTTACTAGCTTAAGATTAAGAAAATTTAATCCTCTTTAAGATACTAACTTTAACTTAAGAAAAGATTATCCTTTTACCTTATATTTATTAATAGTATTTCTCTACTTTAATATATAAAATTATCCTTTAAGAGGAATTTATTAAAAAGAGCTAGAGCTACTTTAGAGTATTTTTTATTTAAGAATAAAAAAAGCTAATTCTCCTTTTAAATAAAGAAAAAAAAATATAAAACTAAATACTAACTAAATTACCCCTAAAGCTAGCTTATTACGCTAATATATTTTCCCTTTTTAAAGTAAATAAGTTACTTCTAGTTAAAAGGACTAACTACGCTATTAATCTATTACTAAGTAAATCGCTTCTATATAAGCTAATTTACCCCTTATTCTTAAGAAAGCTTTAGGTTTTTTAAAAGTATATTTAAAATTTACTTAAAAAGGGCTAAATCTAGGAATCTAAAAGCTCTATAGGAATACTTATTCTTTTTATTCTTAAGAAAGATAAAACGCTAAGACTTTATATAGATTACTAAAGTCTTAATAGCGTTATAGCTAAGAATTAGTACCCTCTCTTTTTTATTTTTAAAATTATAAACTATTATAAGGGTATTAAATACTTTTTAAAAATCGATATTTAAAATATATATTAAAAAATCTAAATTAAAAGAGGAAATAAATAGAAAATAGCGTTTTATACTTAATATAGTTACTACGAGTACTTAGTTCTTCTATTTAGGCTAACTAATACCCTTACTACTTTCTAAAGTTATATTTATTAAGCTTTTAAAAGATTAGTTAATACTATTTATATTATATATTTAAATAATATCTTAATTTATTCTTAAACTAAGGCTAATTATATAGTATACTTAAAGTAAGTTTTTTACTAGCTTAGATAAGCTAGACTTTATACTAAACTCTCTAAATACTATTTTTATTAGTAATTAGTTAATTTTTTAAATTTCTTTTTATTTATAAAAGGAGTTTTTATAAACTTAAAATAAGTATAAATAGTTATAAACTAAAAGCTTTTAAAACCTTACTAAAATATTTAAGTTTTCCTAGGGTTTTATAATTTCTATTAGCGTTTTATTAAAAAATATTCTAAAATTATAACCCTTTTATTTATATTACTTAAGGGTAGTAAGAATAGTAAGAAGCTAGGTAAAGTATATCTTTAAAGTACTAAATAAGTCGCGTTTCGCTACTTATAAAATATCTTTATATAAGCCCCTTTACTTTAGTATTTCTACTTATAAAGCCTAGTTAAAATCGAAATAAATACTTTTTAGTTTACTATATTAGCTATTTTATTTTAACTAAATAAAAATAATTACTTTTACCTTATTACTTTCTAGTTTAAGAAGTTTAATAGGCTAAAGCTAAATTATAAAACGCTAAATTAAGAGCTTTTCGCTATTATTTCGGCCTTTTAATAGTAGAAGTACTATTTAAAAGGTATAAATTAACTTATAGAAGTTTTTTTTAATTATTAAAACCTCTAGAGCTTTATAAAGTAAACTTTACTAAATTATAAATAAACTTATTAGTATATATATCTATCTCTATTTAAGTTTAAAATTAAGTACTAACTAGGGTACCGAAACCTAGCTAATCCGCCTTCGAGATAGCTTAACTATATTAAGGAAGTACCCTTATTAGTTAAACTTATTCTTAACTTATAAGTAAAAATATTAACTTATAATAAGTTATAAGAATTAAAAAATAAAAAATCTCTTCCTCCTTAAGTATTTATTAGTAAGGAATTAAATACGGAACCCTTATAGCTTATAGACTAAGCTAGGAGCTATATTAATTATAAATAGTATATACTAATAACTATAGTTAAGAAAGTAATTATAAATAAGAGAATACTTAAAGATAAGATATCTCCTATATTAATAAAATCTTTAAAATAAGCTTAGGGTAAAGACTTTATAATTTAGAAGCGAATAGCTATTAAAAAGAACTTAAATTTAAAAGGAAAATAAGGTTCTTAGAATCTAAACTAGAAAGAGCTACTCTATTAGAAGAATTAAATTATAGTATTTAATAACTCGCGGCTAAGGTAAGAGCTATTATACTTATATTTTAATAACTTATTATTAAGTTACTTTAGAGTTACTAAAATATATAAATTACTATTCTAAAAGCTTTATTAAGCTAGGATAAAGGTAAATACTACTACTTATATAAAGTATTATTAGATTTATTAAGGAGTTATTTTTAAAAGGTATTAACTTTTTAAATATTTCGAATTATTACTAATTCTATCTTACTTATAATAAGAGATAATAATAGATTTTCTTATAGGGCTATTAAAAGTATATTATAAGAAATACTTTTAAAACGTAATACTAGTTATTATTACTTAATATACTAAGTATACCCTATTTTTCCTTATTATTACTATTATTACTTCTATTAAGCTTATAAAAATCCTATACTAAGAGGTTAAGCTTAAATTCGGGCTACTATAAGGAATTATCTTAAATAAAAGCTTTATTTTTATAAGCTAGTTATAATCGGATTTATATTATATTTCTAAGGTTAAAAGACGCTTATTAACTATATTTTACTTATAAATTAATAACTAAATAAAACGGATAAATTAGACTTTAATTTATTATTTTTATTACTTTTATAAGAAAAAATAAGCTATTTAGCTAAACCTCCTTTTAATAGCTTAATAAGCTATAAATAATATAGTTAGTTTTACTACTAAATTAAGCTTAAATTAAGCGCTATTTAGTTATAACTTAAACTTTTCCCTAAATACTATAAATTTTATCCTAAAAGGGGAGGTTTTAAATACTTATAATTACTTTTAAAAGCTTAAAAACTTAAGAATTAGCTTAAAAAAGTAATAGTAAAAGGCTATCGAATTATAAGCGAAATACTTTAATTCTAAGTATTAATTACTTTCTTTTAAAGTAGGGGATTTAGTAAGTTTCTTAACTAAGAACTTACGCTTTAAGAAAAGTAAGAGAAAGCTATCCCTAAGGTTTATTAAATTATTATAAATTTTATAGAGAATTAAAAGCTAGGCTTATAAAGTAGTACTCCTAGAAAATACTTAAGATTATATAATATTTTTTATATTTACTTTTTAAAACCTTAATATAAAGCTTTACCCTCCTAAATAGAAAATAAATTACTTTAAATACTAAACTTAAAAAAGGATAATAATAAATAGGAAGTTTAAAAAGTTAAGAATTAGAAAAAATATAAAAGTAATATTTTTTATTTAATTAAATAAAAAGATTAGCCTTTAGAGTATAACTAATAAGTTATAGCCGAATATATAATAAATATATAATAATTAGTAAAAAGTTTCTAGTATAGAAAAATATTTAAGAAGAAGGTAAAGAGGAAAAAGACTTCTTAAACTTTTAACTCCTTCCTTTTTTATTAATCTATAGGGGAGAAGAGGGGATAAATACTTATCGATTTAGACTTAATTCCCTTTTACTAACGTAAGTATAAAATAAAAAAAAAGAAGTATTAAGAAAAAAAGAAAAAAAAATAAAAAAGAAAATAAAAAAACTAAAAAAAATAAAAAAACTAAATAATAAATACTTAAATAATAAATAGTAAAGTAACGCGAGGTAGTTTAGGAAAGTAACTAAAACTAAATAGAAACGCTACTAAATTAGTTATAAACTTAATATATATAGTTTTTTAAAAGAATAAAGTAACGTTACTTAGGGCTAATACTAAAATCCTAGGCTAGCTTTAACTATAAATCTAAAAAGTCTTAAGCTATTACTAATTTATACCTAAGAGAATACTTATTTTCTACCTCTTTATCTACTATAATATTATAAATATTTACTATAAACTTAGCTTTAGCTATTTACTATAGAAAATAACTTAAATTAGTACTAATTAAGCGAAAGAGCTATTATAAAAGCTAAGCGTTAACCCTTTCCTACTTAAAATAAAAAGACTTAGGGAAAGTAGGATACTAATAAATTAATAACTTTTTCTACTTCTTTATAAAGGTATTATACTTAGCTATAGCTACCTAAAGAATTATTAATAAATTAGTACTTAAATAGTATATTTACGCGTTTACTTACCTTAATAGTACCCTTAGTACTAGCTAAACTATTCTCTTTATAATAAAAAGTAATAGCGCGCTTAAATACTACGCTTAGCTCTTAAGCTATATAAGCGATTTAGCGCTATCCTTCCTTTATATAAAAAAACGGATTATTATTATTATTATTAATAAAGGGGTAGTTAAGCTCTATCTTAGTAATATTATAAAATAATATAAAGTTATCTTTATTACTAACTATCCTAGTAAAAACCTATAGAATTAGTTAGTAATTAAGTACTACTTAGGGAGTAAATAGTTAAGTATATTAAAATATAAGGACTTTTCTATTATAAATATATATTATATAGTATAATTATAATATTAAAAAAGGTATAGAAAATTTTAAATATTTCTAACCCTTTAGGCTCTAAGCTAGTATACTTATTTAGGCCCCTATAGAAATACTTTAAATACTAATTATACTTTTAGATAAGGGCTATTACTAAAACTAAGCGGGACTTTTTCTTAAAGTAGTACTAACGCGCTACTAAACTATATCTAATCCTACTTTTAAGTAAGCCTTTATTATCTAAATTATCTTAGTTATTATTAAACTCTTAGTTATTAAAGTCTTAAATACCTTTAGCGCTATACTTAAAGTTTAAGTTTAATAACCCCCTAGATTAGTTATAAAAAGTAACTAGTAAACGGATAATAAAATCCTTTTTATTAAAAGTAAGTAGGGGAGATAGTATATAGGCTAGTTAATCCTAACTATAAGGAGGTTTAAAGAGTTCCTTTATATAAGTTAAAGCTATAAAAAGAAAGATAACTTAAGTATTCTAAATAAGAGGGGAACCCCTCTAAATAGGGCCTAACTCGTCCTAAGTACTTATTATCTCCTAGTTAGCGTTATTTTTAATAAAGGGAGGGGGGAAATCTTAGTCGCGGGCTTAGTTAGCTAAGCCCGTATTCGCGCTAGTAGTCGAATTAGTAGCGTTTCGGAGGCGGCGAGAAGGGGTATTAGAGCTAGGTCGCTCTATAGTATTAGTCTCTCGTTATCGCTACTATTCTTTACGCTAACGATAGTATAAGCTACCGCTAGAGGGAGCGGAAGGTGTTACGGAATAACTAATATCTAGCCGAATAGACGTATAGTTACTTCGTAGGTACCGGAGATAGCTAGGCTATAAGGGGCACGTTGTTTATCCGTAGTCGTAGAGGGTATTACTTAGCAAGAGGGGGATCCACACAGTCTTACTTAATCCCTAGTAATACTAAGCCGGCTAAGCTAAGCTTAGATAACTAAGGGTAAAAGTGGGGCTAGAGCTAGGCTCTAAGGAATAAGCTGTATTTAAAGGTAGGCTGTGTGTTATGTTAGACAATTTACCTTATAGTTAAAGGAGCTTCCAAAAAGCCCACAAGGCTTGCAACAGCCTATTAGGCTAAGAGACTAAGAGGCTTAAGGCAACTGCCACAAGGTCTGACTATAACCCACATAGTCTTACACAAGGTCTCAAGACTAGCTGCCACATCCACATTACATAGATCTATAACATAGGTCTTACACACATAGACTACAATATATAGGTTAGACCTATCTAAATAGATAGTAAAACCTATAGCCTTTCCTAGTTATTTTATAGTCTTTAATCGAGATCCTTATTAGGATAGGAATTTAATAGGGAAATAATACTAGCTACTAGGAAATAATAAATAGGTAGCTAGAAGACGGAGGAAAGGTTAGAAGAAGATAAGGAAGAAGATCGATATACGCATACGACTAAGATAGAAAAATACGAAAAAGGGCGTCTTTATAAGCCTGTTTTTTGCGTGCACTCTTTTCCCTGCCCGATGCTTCTAGTATCGCAAATTGCTACTATTTTATTACTATTTATTTCTAT